>BJBW01005782.1:1179-66918 GCA_004320125.1 Scolopax mira
GGTTACAGAGTCAGCAAATACAGCAGGAGTCTGCAGTTCCTGTCCTTGCTTGGACAAGGTGAAGAAATCCTGCAGATTATGTGTGAGGATTTTTTCCAAGCTTTTAAATATTTTTGGAATGGAAATGCAATCAGAGCATGCTGCACCACCAGTCTGCACTACAAGTACGTCAACTTTGGAGACCCAACCTTCTACTTGAAATGGCATGGCTTATTTGATTTTTTTTTTTTAATCTTCTGGGATGGGTTTTGTGTGTGGTTTTTTTAGACATAAAGATCACCTTTGAAATCTAATGATCATAAACCAAGGTGTATTATCCTCAGTGTAAAAAATTGTAATATACAAATAGTTTTGCCTTGATTGCTTATCTTGGGAAAAACAGTTTGTGCAGTAACTTTTACTTTCCTTTTATTCTTTGGGACTAAAGGTTTCAGTAGATCCATCACCTTTTGTGTTTCATAAATAGAATATTTATGAACCTAGAGATACTGTCCAATTTGAAAAAAGCACTGTAGTGTAACACCATGGACTAAAGCTGTGTAGATACTGTAAATACTTTGGGTATTTACTTGATGTATCCCATAATTTGAGTCAGTTAACAGTTTAAAAGAAACAAAAGAGGCAGTCCTATTTTTATGCAGATAATGATGTTCCCGCCACACAAAGTTCAATGAGTGGTGGTTAATAGCTGACAAAGTTTAGCAGCCATAAGCTCTCTTAACAAACAGCTAGTCGGAACTCCACACTGCACTTTTCAAATATCAGCTACGATTATCGTTTCAGAAATCACTTATCCCACTGGGCACGGAGGAGGATAATTTCAGAGTACTTTACCACCCTATTGAAGTTAGCAACTGGTAGGCTTGTTTAATGCCAGGGAGGTGTCTCAAAGCATCAAGGTGACATCAGAAGGCAATTTAAATAACACGAGTTGAAGTTATAATGCCAAGGGGAAAGAAAACTATGTATGTGCGTGGTAATGGCGTGCAGTGCCCTCAATGCCCACACTCAGGGAGGTTGGCAGTGACCAGTGGTGTGGGTGCCTGGTCATGCAGCCCACAGGGCCAGCACCATGGGGATGGAGTATCCTGCAGCCTTGCCCTGGCACCTACTCAGGGCCACCACCAGGGCTCAGGAGGAGGTCCTCCACCGCAGGCATGTCCCTGTAAGATCACGTCTGGGACAGTTACCTTGACTCTTACCAGGGAATTGCCAACCTTTGGTGCTGAGGCCCAAGGATGCCCGTGGCAGATGCACCCCAACTGCCCTACGATGAGTCTTGTGGGTGCCCCTATCCTCCCATTCCCACTTGGTTATTTTGATGTGACTTAATTTATTCTCTTGCAAAAAATGCAACAAAAAGATGCCAAGAGTCAATCTTGGTTATTCTCCTCCCACCTTCTTCTCCCAGAGAGAGCCACCTCCCATGGGGGAAGATTAACTAGGTGAGCTTCTCATCCCAGCCACAAATTTCATCTGACCAGAAGCCTGTCCCCAGGGTGGGGAAATTGTACTTTGTGTAGCCCAGTCAGACCAGATACCCTAAAGGTTATTGCTAAGGAAAAATAATCATGCCTGATGAACGTAAGCATTGTATTTCACCTGTCACAGCAATGCCTGTCAAAATATAAAACCTGAGAAATTCTGAAAACTCCTCACTATGTATAAATTGATAATAGGGATGAGCAGATACAAGGGGAATGTGAATTGCTTGAAATCCCATACTATTAACCCAGAAACACTGACAGGGATTGGTGCCAGGTCTTGAACCAGTTGACAGGCAATAATAAGCAACAATCTAACTCCACTGACATCTTTCCAGACTGATGATCTAATGAACTACAGGGATGTAGTTCAAGGATAAGGACATCTTCTTAAACAGAACAGGATGAAAATAAGCAGCATGAAAACTGCTGCAAAACCAAATCCCAGTGATATAGTGGGAATAGCTGGCTAAAGAAGCAGGTGTCACTGAAATATTTTTTGTGTCTCCAGACACTGGTCTTCCAACTGAAAGCTTAGTTGTTACAAAGCTATGCATAGCACTAGCTTCCAAAAATTCACCTAAGGTGGTTGTGTTTGTTTGTTGTCTTTTAGAAGCATTAGGCCCCAAATGTAAGGATGCAATGATCTTGGTGGTTATCTGTGAGGAGAGATTTCATGCCTATGTCTTTTTCTGCATGGCAGGACACCATCACAGAAGAAAAAGTTCAGAGGATGAAGGAGCAATTTATGTCTGCCTACGATGTCACCACAGATGGACGCTTGCAAATCCAAGAGGTATCTCTCCCCAGCTCCAACTCAGGATATCTTTTACAGAAGAAGGGAGAATTATGACCTAGAGCAGACTTGGTAGATATAGGAGATAGAGCCTGGGTGGGGAGGAGGTGACTCATGGAGCACTACATTATCCAGATCTCTTGGTTTGGGGTTTATTTCCAAGGCAACAACATGCCCAGCTTATATTTCCTATACTGGATCATCAGCTACCCAAGTCCTTTCATATGTTTACTTCCATGGTTTGGGTTTGTTTTAGGGTTTTTTATGTAGTTGTGTTTTTTTATTCCCAGCTTGCAAATATGATCTTGCCGGATGATGAGAACTTTCTGCTGCTTTTCCGACGGGAAACTCCCTTGGACAACAGTGTGGAATTCATGCGGGTCTGTAGCTCTACATTGTCTCTTCCCCTTGCACACCAACAGCTTCTGCATACATGCACTTCCTCCCTCCATGTAACGTAGCATGGGAAATACATGGTTATTGTGGAAGGAAAAGCCATTCTGACCTGTTCAGGTAAAGAAGGTTACACAACTTTACGCAGTATCCTGGCAGGGTGTGAGGTGGAAATCTCCATAAGCTAAGTCAACTGAGGAGCAGAAACCCATAAGGTTTTCTTAACCATTCCCAGTCTCCCCCCACTCTCTGCCCCTAAGTATCCCAGTACAAAATTTCAGTTTTTCCAAGGCATTTCACACCCAAACCAGGGACTTCTGCAGATTGATGGCCAGTTGTACACGGCCTTGAATTTTGCTGAGGGCAATAAGAGAAGCTGCATGTACAAATTAGGTAAGAAACATGGAGGGGTTTCTTAGTCTTTTCTTCCTTTTATAGACAGTGTGTCTGCATTAAACATATGATAGCAGCATGTTACATGTACAGCATCCAAGTGAGAGTAAAAGCTATTGTGTGAAAAGTTTATTTTATTTCTTCTACAATTAATTAAACATTGGATAATACAACAGCTTGCTCATTATGGAAGTCCTGATTTGAATTTTTATGATCTATCATCCGAACAGATGATTAACGGTAATATTTATGTGGCCTTATCAATCTATCTCTATTCAGATCTGGCGCAGTTATGATGCTGATAGCAGTGGATTTATTTCAGCTGGCGAGCTCAAAGTAAGTTATTCTAACAAGTCTCTTTGGGCTTGATCTACAGCTCACTGATGTCAACAGGAGCCTTTCTGTCGGCTTTACCAATTTGCTGCCTTTTTGTTTGGTTGATGAATGGCATTTCTATGTTGTTCATGGCCAATTTAAGAGCTGGGGACCCTCCAACTTTCTGGCATGGCTGCAGGGACCCTACTGGGAGGGAGAAAGCTCTGTTGTTGCCCTTGCTGTTGTGCTTCCCCCTTGCCTTTTCGCCTGATCCTACTTGTCTTCGTGCCCCCCAAGCACCCAAGGACCCCCCCCAAGCTTGCCTCAACTTGGCTTTGCATATGTGCCTCCCAGCTAAAGAGAACCAAAGTTTTTGTGCTTTATTAATAGGATTTTTTCATAACCTGTTCCCAAGCCTGCAGATTTTCTGAACACTGATTTCTTTTTGAAGCTCAGTCTATCGAGGCAGAAGCCTGTTCAGAAACTGTAACCCAAACACTTTGAGCTAGCAGGGCACAGAAATCTGTGCTGCAGACCCTGCACTGACCTCTTGACATGTGGCTCCATCCTGTACCCCAATGAAGACGTACAAGGTGCTTAAGTGTTTTGCTGAATAGCAAATATTTTTATTTGACTTCAGTTAGCAAATATTGCAGGACTTAGAGTTATCTTTTGCTTATTTTGTGAGTTAACTATGACCTATTCCAGTATGCCTGCTCTGGGTAAATTTGGTTATTTTCTAATTTATCTGAAAAAAATATGTTTCAACTTAAAAAATGTGAACTTTATGTGAAATTGAAGACACTGGTACTAATCAGGAATGTAACTTTAGATTCATGTTACCCTCCTGAATTTGTATGGAATTTCTTACTGTTGTTTCTCTTTCCTTACTACAGGATTTTCTGCGAGATCTCTTTTTGCAGCATAACAAGATGGTTGCTGAAGTAAAGCTGGAAGAATATACTGATACTATGGTAAGAAAAGGCAGTGTTAATATTGTTTAACTTATAATACTGACTATAAATCTTCGAGTCAACATCTATAGATCATAAATGCCTCCTTAAAAGGCATTTCTTAAAAGGTATATCTTCTCCAAGAGATCCCTGCGGAGAGTTAGCACATGCTGCCTCTGTTTCTTTGCTTTGGACTGGACATCAGCTGTGAACAGCATTTCATATATTTTTGCTTTGAATTGAACTGTTTATTATGAGAAAATAGCTCAACTTTACACCAAACTGAGCCCTAAATCCATTTAAAAACAGTAGTTGAGGTCCATCCTTCTTCAGGGTATGTTCAGCCTCAGCCAGATCTCCAGCTCCTTCCCTCCCTCCCTCCTAGTAAATCCTTTTGCTCCCAAGACATGTAGGTCTCCAGCTCTTCTGCTCTGCAAAGTCCAGAGAGCCTTGCTGGCTCCCTGATGCTTCCCTGAAAGGCTGGGAGGTTGAAAGCTTCAACTCTTCCCCTGCCTGATCACAATACAGTTTTTATCCTGCAATCAGTAATATAATATTTGGTGTAAGTTCAGTATCAGTCACCAGAGCAACTTATTATAGCTAACCATCTAAGAAAAAAAAAAAATAAAGAAAAAAAAAGCTCATTTCTGATGTCATTCTCAAGGGTATCATTTGAGTTTCATGAGAGACATCCACCACTGCAATTTTCTAAATGATTTTCAGGTGGGACTGCCTTGATTCTTGGAAAAAAAATCTGTGTTTGTACCTAAAGAGCAGCTTGGTATGCAAGCAAACAAGGAGCTGCCCACATACTTTGCAATACCATGTTATGTATGCATGATGCATCTGCGCCTAGACATGTGACCCCATAGAGCAAAGTGAAAAGCTGTACCATTACAGAAGAGTGTAGATTTTTTTTCATATTTATAGGACAGTGAGGGGAGAGGAATGCAAGCTACAGAAATTATTTTCCAGCTGTCAGAGCTTGAAAACAATAAAACCCCATAAACTACAGCTAGAACGGAAAACCTTCCTGGTAGTTCTTGCAGGTAGCAAATAGCTTTTATGCCACTCCTTTAAGGTTTCCATCCCCGGTGGCTAATCTCTGATCAGGTGCTGGGGAACAGGCAATCTGAAGCTTGTAGGCATTGGGCGGTTCATTTCCTCCAACTTCTTTCCCCTTCCAGTAATTTCCCAAGAAACATCTGCGATTTCTGCTGCCCCAATGCAGCTAGATTGTCAATGCAGCTGGGGCTGACAGCCAGGAGGTCTGGTTTCTATTCCCATGTTTTTTTATAGATTGGCTTTATATTTTTGGAGAGGCGGTTTAGTCTCTACACTACAGGATATGATTTGATCTGGGAAAAGGGATGCTTTGTATATCTGGGGAAATCTTCCATCCGAAATGCAAATCTGGTTCATAAGGACAAAAATTTACAAAGCTGCAGTGCCAAAAGAACTCAGCAATGCTAATGGTTATTAGAAAATGAGAATATGGCTGATGATTATTTTTTTTTCTTGCAAATTTTTCCTTTAAACTGAAGATCAATGATATTTACAAACACACCTGATCCCAAGAGCAGGATGTAAAACTACAACATGCATAATCTTACCCAGAGATATCCTGTAGTAAAATAGAGGATATGAATTCTGTACATCGCGGCAAAGTATCCACACAGAGAGCATCTCTATAGCAGCACATGTGCTGCACAAAGTGATTGCGTGGGAACTATCTGAAGCAGGAGGGCAAAATTACAAGGAGGGAAGGAAGATTCAGTCTTACATTTGCAGTGCTGGATTAAAAAGGAACTTGAGGAGCCAAGAGGAAAAGTATGATGTCAAGGCCAAGGGAAAATAGAGCTCTTTGCTTTCTCTCTCTGCTTTCCACATGGAGTGGGGCGCTGCTGGAGAGCAGACTTCCCATGGGACTCTGTCCTGATCACCACTGTCTGGGAAAACAGGGAGACAGTGGCCCTTACATTCCATTCCTGAGTCTTTCATGGACTTAGCAATGAGCAGCACCAATCCGTTTAATCGCAGAGTGGAAATACTTATATTTCTCTCCCCTATTTCTTTGCTCTCAGCCTTTTCTCTGTTTAGAGCAGAAGGTCTTCGGGACAAGGACCTGTTTCTGCTGCACATGGCTACAGTGTCTCTCAGGTGGCCCATCTATCCTACTCAGGGCTTTTAAATGCCACTGTAATAGCATTCAGTTGAAATAAACTATGTCCCAAGGAGCTGTAAACCCATCTGTCTCCATAGGACTTTACAGATCTCTGCCCTCTTTTCTGTACATCCACAGCCAGCTGCACACATCTTAAGCAGCTACTGATATACTGAGTGGATCCTAGAGCCATCTGGAGATAAGGATAAATGGGAAAAGACAGAAACTATCATTTTAAAGAAGCTAGTTCAGGCACGAGGAAAAAAAAACCAACAAAACAAAACTCATTTATGATTCTGTGCAGCTTTAGCTTGTGCGAGGTTGAACAGATATCATACTGACCAGGGAAAGCTAAATACTTGCCACTTACTTGTGTTGCTACGAATGATCTTATACCACATTAAAAGAAGCTGGAAAGAGAGAGAAAGTATTTCTTTTGGGAGAGATTAGTTGTCTATAGAAAGAAATATTACTTTATCAGGTTGCTTAAAAGCCACTTCTGAAGAGGCTATTCTGTTTACTTGTGATCTTGGCAGCCTCTCTTCAGAGAACACTGATATAGATCAGGGATTTGATGAACCCTTAGAGAGAAAACAGGTAGTGAACATGTTGGCATTGCACCAGACCTGTTAGTCTCCTAAATCAAATCTTAAAGAGCACTAAAGCCACTGGGGAAAGTAATGAAAAACAAAGCTCTTTGTGAGACAATTAAAGTAGCAACACTCTGCTAAGGAAGACTACTCCTTTGTAGGCAGAGTTTTTGTTAATTTTCATGCTCGTGTATAAATATGTTTGTATTAATTGTCATTAATTGTGTATTAATATTTATTTATATGCACACACTTGCATGAGGAGATGCGTAGTCATGTGCAGTTCTGAACCCTTGAAAACAGCCTGTAGGTTTGTCGTCTTCCCACGGGCATAGAACCAAGAGCTGTTGGCAGGGAGCAAGTGCTCAGAGGCAGAAGAGAAGCTTTGTATTGCTCTGAGCCCCTCTGGGCCATGAGGAGACACCCCAGGGGCCCTGTAATGTGTGCTCCAGGAGAGAGGGTGGCCATAGCTGAAAATGGAGGTTTTCAAGAGCATGGTGAGGATATTCTGCTGGAGGAATCAAAGCTTGCCCCTTACTGCTTCATGATGAGAAGCAGTCTGTGGAGGATGACAGCAGTACTAACAACCTTTCACCATCCCTCCCCACCTCCCCTCAGCCCCCTGAGTCAAGCTGTATTTAGGCTTCTGAGTCCTGGTGAAGTTTCAGCCTATGAACATGCACGTCACACATACATTTGACGATATTTTGCCGTGAGTGATGACAGCTTCCATACCTGTGTATACACGTAGCTGTGTACTTCAGCAAAACATTGCAAATGAATATGAACTAAATTCCAGAGGAGCAATAATGTAAGTGCAGTGACTAATAATTCAACAAGCATTGGTCATGAAAAACATGCTACTACAGCGTTTGAAAGTCAGTAAATGGAGACAGCTGAGGATTAAATCATAGCGCCAGAGAAGTCAATCTAGAAATCCTCCCAGCTGTAATGATGCCAGGGTTCTGTTGTACTTATCTGCAAAGGTTCTTCTGGGGACTTAGCTGCATACCCTGAGCACATGAGCCTTTAGCTGACTCACTAGGGGCACCTTGTCCTCTCAGTGAAAAGGGAAACAGGTTGACTTCTCCCTGAAGATGGTCTGTGTCCCCTGGAGGCTCAGTGTGGTCACTTCTTTGCCTGTGAAAGCCTGCCTGTCTGTATTCATTGCCAATGCCAGTGTACCTATGTAGGGAAATATAAAAATCAGAGCACATAAAATCTAGGTGATTTAGCCCCTTAACACCTTACTGGCCAAGCTAGCTTACCTGTGTTAATGAAGTCTCTTAAGAACACCAAAGAAATGGTGCAATAGTGGACAGACAAATCTTTGTTCAAATCATAACAAACCCGAGTTTGTTACATTTGTTAACACACTGAGCAAACTCCCCAAAGTTGTACCTCCCTTCTCCTGGTAGTGGTCCATGCTAGTCTCCCTTCCAGGTGGCTCCATAAGGATGCCGTGACCCCCAAGAGACTGCATCTCCAGTGACGTCCTAACTCTGCAACGAGCACATCTCCTAAGCACAACTACCACTATGGGAGCACCCCCTGCATCCGCGAGAGCTTCCTCCTGGCTTTGGGTGGGTGCAAGTCCTCTTGTTGTTTTGCTGTGTGTGATAAAGAGAGGGCCCACACAGCAGATGAACACAATGGAAGCAAATTCACTTCCTGTGTCCCTTCTAGAGTTAAGCTGTCACCTCCAGTTTTGCACCACACTCGCTGTAGTATAAGCCGGGGAAGCAGAAAATCCCATTTAAGCTCAAATTCATTCTGAAAATCAAAACAGAACTGAGGAGCCTGCAGGCTTTTGAAAACCCCAGCAGATAATGCCTTGGTTTTTTAGGAACCAAAACACTCTTAGAAATCCTGCACTAAATGACTCTAGATTACACAGGCAATCTGGTCAGGCAGAGCACTAAGCTTTGTCCCAAGGGTAACTTGCTGGCCACAGGGCCCTACTGTCACTTTGTAAAATCCTTTGTGCTACAATCCTTCCCTGAGGAAAGAAGCCATACATAGTTCTGCAACTTGGGCACGTGCATGTCTTTATACACCCTCAATAATTTTTGTACTCACTGGCCAATTTTAATTACAGCTGTCCAGTATAGATGTCCCTGATATATATATTTGTGAGAGTAGGAGGTCAGGGAAGAGCCAACTCTTCCTGTGTCCCACCCAAGGGATAAAACGCTTTATTACACCCAGAGAACCAGAACCAGAGGAGGATTAAAAGCAGGCTTTAGTAACTCTATTGATCATAGAACTTTATTTTGGTTGTTTACTTCTGCCGTTATCTCTGTCACGGAAAATAATTCAGATTTATAATCATATTGCTCTTCAAAGCACATATGTCTTTGTTAAATCCTGGTGTTTCAATGGCCTTCTTTACATCACCAGACCAGAAAAGCAGAGATACATCTTTTGCTGGTTTCAAAGCCAACAGCAGTTTTGATTTTGCACTTAAAAACCCAAGATTTAGCAAACACTATTATTTTTCAAACCCAGCTCTTACTTATGCTCTGCGTACCTCAGAGTGCATGGATTACATTCAAACAAACAGAGCTAAGACTTCCCTGGTGCACTGCCATTGAAATGTCAGTGAATTAATTTGTGCAAATGCTGTAAAACACGGGGTAGCTTGACAGTGAAATAAATGCATCATTTTATAAAGCATACCGCTGGATGCAACAAAGCTTTTAGTAAAACCAAGTGCTATTTAAACATGCCAGACCTTATCCTTAACCACATTGAGATGTTTCATATCAGCCTGGCAGCATAAATACACCTTTCAAGAGTGCAAACTGAAAAATCCATCAAGTTTAACACATCAAGATGGTGTGTAAAGGAAAAAGGTTAAATTAGAAACAATCTCATAATGATTCCTAATACCTACTTCTCCCATGATGTACACTTTGGCATATGGGATGAGTATCCTCTGTCATTCTTTGTGTACTTATGTACACAATTAGCAGATCAGATCAATGCTTGAAATTTGAAAGTTTAATTAATAAACATTTCCCCAGGCTTTTTCCAAGTAATGCAGCCCAAAACTGTCAGGCAGTGGGTATGCATGAGCTCCAGTTGTCCACATAATAGGATTAGATCTATCTTATTAGCTGTCATGCCTGGATTAATTCATTGAGCACTATTCCATTTTCCCTCCGTGTTTTCCATCTTCCATGTGGAAGTCACTAGAAAAGAATCAGCTCTTCCAGACAAACTTTTCTTTCTGATATGAGTAATGAAAATATTGCATCAATGTTTGAAAATTTTATTCAGGATACTTACTGAAAAAGGTAAAACAATTTGAAAACACAAAGATTCTCTCTTGGTATTGCAAAAGCAGAGCTGAGTGAAAGAGAGCAGAGAGGGGAGCTAGTTTGCTGTAGGCAGGCATGGTCAACCACAGAAATTTTAATGTTAAGCTCAAAGATCAGGTGCAAACGAAGCAAATTGACTGGGAATGTTGCTTTTCATTAATGTTCCACTAAGGAAAGTATTATCTCTGCAGTTAAGTGTGTTTTAATGGTGTCTATGCCACTGCTGGAATGTAGTAAAGGGTTCAGAAATGGATGAGTTGAAAACCACTGGCTCAGAAAACTGATAATGAAGCAAAAAGACTTTCACATCTAAACCATCACCTCTAATCTATCTTGTTTCATTAAGAGTGCATAAAGCTCTTCAGACTCCTGGCTAATTGCAGCTTCTGAAACCATGAAAACATGTTGCACCCACATAGTAGAGCAGATGCAGGGCAGGCAGGACACTCAAAGTCCCAAGACAAGAACAGCTATCCTAGGATGTTTATTTGTTTATTCTGTGAAAAAGGAGATGAGACTCGAGAGGTTTCGCTGAAAAAGAAACTCATGGCTTGTCTCAGACAGGCCTACATGAAATGAAAAATGGACCCTAAGTCTGCCTCTCAGACCGGGAACCACCAGGTCTGTCCTGTTCCCAGAAGTTGCTACCATGGTCAGCATTTATAGGTGTTTATCAGCAAGTTTGTATGGAGCTCAGGACCTCATGGTCACGGAGCAGAACATCTCCAAAAAGCTCACAGGGAAACACGTATCTGATTCAGAAGTCTAGGCTGAAACACTGATTTTAGTCTCAAGAGAGTAATTCTGAGATGCACAGAGAATGGGAGAAAATAATAAACATTTCAGAAACTCAGAAATATGTAGGAGAATCCAGATGAAGTTCAAACATTATTAAAGACAGTAAGTTTTAGTGTGTTTTGGTAAGGACATCATTGTATCTTTGCATGAAGAAAAGACTAGTGCCTTCAGTCAAAGCTGCCCTGCCCCAGGCAGCAGAGTCCCTGAAAGCTTCATTCCATGCTTCCGGCCAAACATGGTCCTCTCCCACCATGCTAGTCATGCCTCTTTATGGTGACTTCTTACAGACCTCAGTGGCCTAAAAAGAGGGATTTAGAGATCTATTTTCAAAATTGCATGAGTTACTGTAAAGCCTAAGAACTATGGTATTTCCACCACCCTGATGTTGGTACTTTCTCTAGCCAGCCAAATAGGGGTTGTCACCATAAACTTCCTTTACAAAGTATTTTTCAGAGTAATAGCAAAGCCACCTGTAGTGGAGAGTCTCCAGAAGTGAGCCAGTAAGGGTATCTCCCTCTCTCCTCATACAACAAGCGCAACCAGATTAAGCACTTACGTCCCATTTGGAGAGAGAGTTTTGAAATCTTATTTGGAATGATTTACTTCTAGAAGGTTCATTAGCAATTTTGTATTGCCTGCAGAATAACTCCTTTATCAGCCAGGAACTAAAAGCTCAGGTTTGTCTCTCCGATGGCAGTGGGAGGCTGTCATTGCAAGGACATTTCTCACTTTGGTGGCACCAGTGGAAGCAGTTTCTGCCCCCATCCCTGCCTCCAACCTTGTCCTGTTGAGGCCCCAGCTGAGATCAGAGAGAAGTCCCATATTGCAGAGGGATAACTGATGAGACAGACAACGGGATAGAAGTTAGATAAGCTAGAGAGGGACAACTTGGGCTGACACAGCGTGAGAGAAATCCTCAGGATGGCTTGGCAACTTTACTCATCTCCCCAGCTCTAGGAAGATTCAGAGGTCTTTCTTCTGTCATTTAGTGTTTCTGCACAGAGTGCACATCAGCAGAGGCCAGTGAAAGGGGAAAGCAGCTTTCCTTGTGCCATTGGACACCCACATGGCTCTCAGGATGTGATCTTTTCAGGATGTGATTGAAAGCTTTCAGCCTTCAAATCCTTCATAGGAGTTTTATACTGTCTTTTAGCGGGAGGAAAAGTGAGCCCGTACGGAGTGCTCCTATCCAAACCTCAGTAGTGTAAATCACATAGAATAATTAATGGAATAAAATCCTGTTGCAGAATCTTATGTAAACACAGTGCAATAAAGGATTACCATAGGCTCACCATCCTCAGTGTAGATGCCTGCCCTAAAGCAAGGGGCAGGGAGGAGGCAGCGCTGACAAAACAGGCATTGTATTTATGCAAGTACTCACTGTGAAATTGCAGCTCTCCAAATAATATCTCTCTTCATGCATATGCCAGGCTCTGCCCCAGTTTCATTGCTGGGAAATACTTGGGACCTGCCGCTGGCTCTCCCCAGAGCTCCTGCATGGTCAGGCTGTATCATAGAGGGTGGTTCTCTCCCTCCAAGACACCTGAGATAGGGACTGGTATAGGCTTTCTCCAGCAGGTGTGCAATTAATTACACCAAAGATTTATATTGACCTGGTTTCTTATGGCCATTAAATAAGCAAATGAGATTCATGAAGGTTAAGATTAAAGCATATTCCATTACTGGATATCTGACAGAGTGGCAACCCATCTTAGTAAAATATTAACCTTTCCCCCCACTACAATGTGGAATCCATTTTTTCTAGGACATTGAGCCATGAGTTATTCAAGTCTGCAACCCATTAAACATCTCCTCTTTCCCTGTAACAGACTCTTATTTGTGCCTTGCAGAGAAACACAGTACCATGTACAACAAATAAATAAATAAATAAATACTATCTGGTGGTGACTCATCAAAAAGATCATATTAGGGGAAAGATAATACTTAGGAAAGGCTAACTTATATATTCACACAGATTAACCCCTTGACATTGGCAGCCTGAATCTCCTTCCCAGTCTTGGCACTTTCTGATAGCAGGCTTTGAGCCAAGCAAAGCCCACTGCCTTTAGAGGCGTAAAATCCCAACTTGAGTGTCTATCAGCAGGTGACATTTGTACTTCAGCTACTCGGTAGCCACAGCAACAGTGAAAGATAAAGACAGAGTCGGGCTGGAAGTATTTAGAAGTTCCCTTCTCTTTCTGGCATTATTTTCAGGGGCCATGGCAAGGCCAGTATTTTGTTTCTTAAGGTGTTTGCTGGAGACCTGTCTTTATCCCTGTGTAAGGTGGGAAAGGAGTGGTGCTGGCATTCGATTGCTTGGGTTGTGGCTGTCAGAAAGCAGGAGGGTTTTGCTGTGCTCTTGTACCTCCCTTGCCCTTGGTGCTAGCAGAGGACAGGGCCTTGCCTGGGGCTCGGGGGCACAGGGCACAGAGAAATGTATATTAGCTTTTTTGGTATGTGTGTTCTCCTCATGACCTATATGTTTTATCTCTGTCATCTTGATTTTTAGATGAAAATCTTTGACAAAAACAAAGATGGACGGCTGGACCTGAATGACCTGGCAAGGTAGGCTTTAATAATATTGATGGTGTTTTTCAGCTTGCAATGGCAGATTGGCAGACCCAGGCAAGGTGATTATCTCCCTCTGGGGATGTGCATTGGAATCCTACATCCTTTCAAATTAAATCAGGTACTCTGATGTAGGTATTCCAAGTCCCTAATGCATGATCCCCATCACAATAGTCAGAGAACCTGGAGCCAGTGACTCTGAGCAATGCCAGGACTTATTTGTGCATCCCCAACATGCTCTGCCATGATCCCTGCTACCTCTGCGATTCTCCTCAGGATGTGACCAAGCAGCCAGTGGCACTATTTCTCCAAATGAAGGATGGAAATCTCCTTCAGCAGGGTCATAGATGTGCGTTTATTTCACTTCATCATGTGCAGCAGGGATCACAAAGAGATTTTACCACTTGTTTGAGGAATAAAGGTGCCACCACAGAGGAGCTTGCCAAAGGCAACGGATTTGGAGAGACAAGGTGAAGACACTTGTGAATGAAGCTGGGCACTCAGTCACGGGCCTCTGTCTCTTTTCTGTCCTGATTGTTCACAGGCTTTTATATGACTTTCACTGCATATGGATAGACAATATGCCTCTGTCTGTAAATGTATGTGCAGTGACTGGATGGGACTTTGAATGTGCAGATACAGCTTTAAAACTCTGGTGTGGGGGATGAGAGAGGATGAGAGGAGAGAGGTGCTGGTTTGCCACTGTTACTTTTGGCTTGGGATCACGACGAACACCAGCACAAATCACTGCAGTGCACTGCAGACAACTGAATGTATGGAAAGGGGCAGAATGGAGAATATCTAAAAGGGGGTTGCTGTTGCATTTTCCTCTTAAATTTGGTTTCTGATTGCCTCCTTGCCCTGTGCCAGCTGAGGCACCACTCCTGGTGCAGGCACATTTCTCACACCCCAAACCCTTCAGTGTGCAGACAGGGCTCAGCATACCCACTGTCACAGGCTCTAAAACCCTCTGGGTTAGCAGAGCAGCTGGAGAGAAAAAAGCTTCTGTCAGTGCTGTGAGGGGATTTGGGAGGGAGGAGGGGAGAGGAATTTGGCAAGTCTTGGTGCTCAGGCCAGTATTGTTTTGTCCTTTATTTTTACAACCACCAATTCTCTCTCCAACCGAGAGCGATAAATTACTCTTCAATGCAGCACAGCAAATCATTTATGAGGAATGATTGTCTGGTAGCTCCTTCTTCGGAGGCTGACCACCTCCATTGCATTGGGCCACCAGAAATGCTCTGTCAGAAGCAATGGTGCTAAGAAACAGGTTTGCAATGAGCCAAAGGGCGCCCGCTGCTCCCCATCAGACAGGCAGGGAGGCATGTGTTCCCATAACAGCCCTCCGTAAATCACCCCACAGGCAATTTTCTTTTTTTAAAGGCCTATAATCTAAAATCTCTTTGCTTTACGAACCAGAAGAGTTACGAATAGCTTGTGTGCAGATGATAAAGTGGAAAGATCATAATTTAAATCTCTCTATTCAGGATTCTGGCGCTCCAGGAGAATTTTCTTCTTCAATTTAAAATGGATGTAAGTAGTGCTTTATTTTGATTCATCAATCCTGTTTTTCTCAGCCAAGGTAACCTGGGCCCAAACTTGAATCCTTTTCATTTTTCTTTTTCATTTGTTTGTCCTCTCCACATGCAGGCTTGCAGCACGGAAGAAAGGAGGAGAGATTTTGAGAAGATCTTTGCACACTATGACGTTGTGAGTCCCAGAGACTGTTCTCTTGTGCCCTTTGAATGACACAGATTTAGCATACGCTGCTCAGCAGTTTTCCTCCCGCTGGTTGCCGTGGGGGTCACTCAGGAGCTGCAGCTGTGCCCAAACCCATGGTCCAGAATGGCCCAGGTGCCAGGCTTTGGGGGAAAGGTGGGCGATAGAGGGGAGCGATGCTCAGAGACCTCATGGCAAAGGACCCATTTTGACTTTCCCCATTCCCACAGCTGGTGCTGCTGCATTAGCTGTATCTCCTTGCAGGTGATGCAAGGGCTGCAGAGGGACTGGTGGCTTTAAGGGTAACAGTCTCTGGCAGTCTGGGACCTGCATCATCACCTTGAAAAATAAAACCTTCCAGGACTGATCCAAGGATTATTTAGGGATTCTGAACCAGGATGGACATGACCTCCTAACAGCCTATCAGAAATCAGCAATTTCAGTGCCACCACTTGTTCAGAGTGGTGACCAGAAAGTCACACAAAATGGTGGGAGAGGTTGCTACTGCTTAAGGGGAACAGAAAGTCAAAGAAAATGAAAGGCTGAGTGAACCTACTGACCATAAACATTGTCATATTTTTGGCTTATTGGAGTGTTTTGATGTTTCTTCCATCTTTCAGAGTAAAACAGGAGCACTTGAAGGCCCAGAAGTAGATGGGTTTGTCAAAGACATGATGGAACTAGTGAAGGTAACTTCATGGCTCTATTTATTAGTCTTCCATATTTCTGAGAGGAAGGTGCTCAATTTGGAAAAGTTACATAGATAGGGAAGCTAGTAAGAATGTAGAGTCAAATCTCACTTTGATCAGCAGCAGAAATTAATGTCATGGTTTCAGCATTTCACTGTACAGCATTTCACGATATCACAAAAGTTCTGCCTGGCAAATTAATACAGCTTCATTAAGCAACTGTAAGGAAGGTCCATTCTAGCCCATATTCTGAATTAGGCAGATATTACAGCACCACAAACCGCATCAATATGGATCACTCATCAGAAGTTTTCTGTTTTCACTATGGATATGGTCCTCACCAGCATGACTTAATGATTCATTAGGTCATCATAGGTCTACATTTGAAAATTACTTGAGCTCTACCTCTAATCAAGAATACCATGCCCAGTGTGTTACCAGTTTCTTACAGACAGCAGAGTCTGTCTGCATTGGATTACCTTCAGTTTCCAGATGCAGTCCAAGATACAGTTTTTGATCCAAATATAGTCTGGTCTTTCTGCAAATTTCCATTTGATATGGATCAGATGATGGATATGGATGGCCCTGACTAAGCACAAAAGCCATGTTGCATTCTCATACAGTTACCCACAGTCCCATACCCCCCCTTCTGTTTTTCCAGCGTGTCCCCTCCCCATTCTCTGTTCACTTCCTCACCTCATATGAGCTGACGTGGGGTCAGCTTTTGGTTTTGCTTTGTGTGGTTGCTCCAACCAAACTTTGTTTTGTTGCTCTTCCTTGGACATATTTCCCAGACATTGTTGGGTTGGGGAAATCCACAGCTGTTTTCTCTCTTAGCAGTGTTTTTCTCTTTTGTTTGCAGCCCAGCATTAGTGGGGTGGACCTGGACAAGTTCCGCCAGATCTTGCTGAACCACTGCGATGTGAACAAGGATGGGAAAATTCAGAAATCCGAACTGGCTTTGTGTCTTGGGCTTAAAATGAACCCTTAGCCAGGAGAGTGCTCGTGGTTGTGTTTCCCTTGTGAGATTTGCCTGCTGCTCCTTGTAGAAGTGTGTCCGTGCTGCCGGGTGAGCGGTGGGGAGCAGGGGCACCACGCTGCTGGGCAGGGAGGTGGCAGTGGGATCTGCATGGAGGGCCTCCCCGCTCCGCCAGTCCCTTTGTGGTCTTTGCTCTCTGCCAGTGCTTATGGGTCCCCTTAGCAATGTCTCACCACAAGCACAGAAAGGGGGTTGCTATTCTCCTCCTGACCCTGTGAAGTATTGCCCTGCACGTCCCCTAGGATAGGGACAAGCATCTCCTTAAAAGTGTCCGGTCCATGCTCTCAGAGTACAGCTATTAGGTGCTTCTCATGGTCGCCTTTATGTGTGAAGCAATTATTTTGGTGAGCCTCATGCTTTGTCTGTGCATTTAAAATATTGGGTGGATGTACACGCAGTGTATTTGTGCAAAAATAAAAATTGGCAGTTAGAGAAATTCAGTAAGATTGGAGTTTGTGTGTTATGTGCGGGAAGCCATCTGCCGCAGGCTGGCAGACCATACATGGTAGCCATTTTATGTAAAATGCATCAAATGGCAAGAGGTTTTGTGATGCCTATCAGCTGTGGGGTTTAAATCTGCCAGGAAATGAAACATGGTAGATCCCTCTCATGGGGAAACCGCACACACAAGGAAATTATATCATCTCTAGGATGCAGCCACAGAGTAACATCACTTCTGGAGGAAGCTTTTCTTCCAACTTGAACTGAAATAATATACAAGGTTTCCATAAACTGAAAAACTGAAAGCACATGCTTATTTTTTAAAATCCATAAGAATTTGTAAATACTTGTAATATTTATTGAACTTCAAGCTCCACATCAGTCCCTGGCCATGAGTGTAAATCTAAAGCTTAATGGCAGCAACATCATTTCTGCCACATATTTCCCTATTCCAAAGGCTTTGACTGCATATTCAGAAAGTGCCACAGCTATGTTATCATGTCCAAATAATTCTTAATTTCTGACAGGAAAACTGCAGAGGAAGGGTTGTTGGCAAAATTCCTGCACATTTCATCATTTCCATTTCCTACTGATGAGAGACACAGATTTAACACTACAAGTGTCTTTCTAGTTATATTCTTTGCACAAAGCAGTACAATGAAACAATCCCTTTATACTCGGTTTTAAAAAAACTAGTCAGAAATTACCTTTAGTTGACACAAATAGAGATGGAAATGCTGATTCAATAAAGCGCTTAAGAACACATATGACTTTACAGATATGCTCAGTTTCTATTTTCACTGACGGTAAGCTCACAGACCAAACAAGTGCTACATGTGTGTTTCACCCCAGCAAGGAACTAGGGCTTTACAACTCTGAAACTCTTTTTTATCACCCTGACTGCAACATAAATCACACCTGCAATCACAGAGCTTTGCAATAGTTCAGAAAAAAAAAAACAACTATATCAATGATATACAAGGAATCAGGTCTTTGCAGCATCTCCCCATGCCATCAGGGACGCACTTTTACTTATAGATGCTCGATTCCATCTGAGGGAAGAGCTGTGGTGAGGAGAGCATGACAACAGAGAAATCCCATGCACTGCTGTTTATCGGACCTGCTTTATCTCTATCCTGAAATATTTGCAACAAATATATTGGGGCACTTCACCAACCATCTTTTCATCATACATACGGTGTGACTTATCAGCCTAAATAATTATGCCTTTAAGTATATCTTTCTGTTTCTCTCTCTTCTTTCAGCCTTTATATTGTTCTCATTGTTATTATTTTCTTAAACGAAAGTTTCCATAACTTTGGACACTGGAGAAATTTCTGCATTATCCCATACAATATATTTCACCTGCAGATATATGTTATTAATGCTATTTGTATTTTTCAATGATAACAAGTCCATTCTGTTTCACTCCTGTTTAAGCCTATTGATATCAATAGAACTTTCTGTCATTTATTAAAGTATAAATTCAAGAATATCCTGCCCTCCCTCACCAAAAATATAGCAACCTTTAACCTAAATAATCTTCTAAAGACTGTATACAACCATAGCTCTTATTTCAAGAATTATAAAACATTTCATCGATCTTTATTGAAACCTTATGTTTTTCATATCCTCTACTGCCAAAAGGGGTTTTTTAACAGACACTAAGTAGTGTCAATTATTTGATATGTCAGTGTCTCAATGTATTTTGCTTATTTTGCATAATTTTGTGACATTTTTTTAATACTGATTTTGCTGAAGTCATCCTCTCTGCAAGTTTATTTCTTGAAATAAGTGAGTGAATATCCTTCAGTAAGTGAGTTCACAAGAATATTTTACAAAACATTAACAAAAAGTAGTTGGGGATAGTAGATAAAAAGTTTACAGATAGAACACAGAAGAAGAAATTTATGTTGGGTAATTTTTTATTGTATTATTTAATTCTGTACTGCCATGAGGATGATTTTTTGTGTCCAGAGCAGCGACCAGAGAGCAAGAAAACAGGCATGCACGCTGTCTTGTTTGCAGGGACCGCAGGGGATGGTCATACCCCAGTGGGACTCCAGCCCAAGGGAGCTGCAGGTCCCCTATCAGCAAAACAAAATGTCAGGAGATGCAGTGGGATTCGAGCCCACGTTACAAAGGTCAGCAAGGCAATTACTAACGAGCCATAGTCTTATAACCCTCTAGCCTCTAAAAGTCAATCTTATTGCAGGAGGCAGGCATTTTGAGACTTCCCATGGAGACGACATATTCCTTGCTTGCAGAGATTATTTTTTTTTTAATTATTATTTTCACTTCAATAATGAATGATCTGTAAGGTCTTTTGATCTCGGGCTCCAAGGGCTCTAGTGATTTCATCCCTTTAAGCTGCTATAGATACAAAGATAAGCAATACATTTTGATGAAGCATAGCTATTGGACATTTTGCAAATTTGAAGTGTACTTTAATGTGCAATGTGGAGTCTCTTACATGCCAAAACATGAGATACTATTTCACATTTGAATAGTTACAGGAAAATACCTGGTTTGCATTAATTATATGAAAACATCTTGCCTACAAAACCAAAAACATTTATATACCATGATGCCTTCTGTGCTGTAATTACATTAAAGATATGCAAGAAAAGTTTGGGGCTGTTCGATCAGTGCATCTTCTGCCAACAGAAGATGGTTATCTTCTGTTGGTTATCACATTATTCTGTGGTTATCACAGAATTCTGTGGTTATCACATTATTATGATCCTGCATTTTGGTAACTAGAATTTGAATGCAGAAAATGAATGAAAATGTTTGCCAAGTTATTTTCCCTTGATATGTTCATGTTTAGTCCAGAAAACTGGGATTAAGGGATTCACAGTTTTCTAGTTATTCATAGTATGCAAATTTAGTGAAATAAATTTTAGCTGATTTATATCAGTCATATTTAACAGGTATATTTCCAAAAGACATTTAGCTACCATAAGTATAGTGGTCTATATGCACACTGCTCCCAAATGTGTAATTTCAAGGTTATTTTTTTCCCTTTGTTTGTTTAATTGGCAAACTGCTGGATCTGAAAATCCACGTGTGAATTTCTTCAAAGAATAGATGTTCCTTTGCTTCTCTTTTTCCTATGAGTTATTGGAGATCTTGCCTTGGATTCCTGTCATGCTCCCTGCTCATCTCAACCCTTCTCATTTTTGGCACTTGACATAGTTCTTTTCTGGATGACTTGTCATGACAACTTTGTTCAGGGGATGCTGCCTCTGACAGCTTCAGTTGACTGTGTGGAACTGATACCCGTGAAAAATGAACATTTATGGGGCTTTTTAACTCAAATCTATCCCTCGTTGAACTTCATTGGTTTCACTGGAAATGATGTTACAGAAACATAGTCTTTTCTCCCATCATTTTGAACCTCAACAAGCTGCTTGCTTATCCTGAACCATCACCATGGAGATCTGCCACTGGAGACCCCCAATTTCCTGAATCAGCCTCACAATCCCAAATTGCTTATGTGCTAGCTTGTCCCTTGGTCTGTGCAATTTTTTCCCTGGAATAATGAACCTAAATAACACAGGCTCGCCTCATTCCCCAGTGTGAACACACTTAAGCAATCTCACTTCATGGACACCCAAACTGGAAGGAGACGAGACATTTAGAAATCATAACATTTAAGTTTCATCATTACTTTACTTTCAGTAAAATAATTCTCTCCCTTTGTTCTCACAATGTTGCTTTAAAAAACATGGATGAAGCTGCCTGCACACCATGCAAAAACTGCTTCTTATTCCCACTGAAAGCTAAGAATTGAGCATCAGCCCCAAAGAAGGGCTCAGAGCATAAAAAAACAGCACAATATTTTGATTAATCTGCTTTCTTGTTTGCGTGGCAAGAGAACAGTGTTAATATTAAAGAAAACATTTGTGACTAATGCAACCAATAAGACTATCAGAGAATCATCTGCCACATTACCATAGGAACCCATCATGAGAAACACCTTAATTACAGCTATTATCTTTTAAAATGGCTGGATAACTCTTACATTAATCTGATTTGAAACAGAAAGTTACTGTTACGTAGTGAGATGTTAAATGGGGCTTTGCTATGTAATTACATGGGGTAAAGTAACTATGAAAGTCATTTTTGTATGAGGCCCACACTGACTGCTAATGAAAAGCTCTCATTTTCTGTCTCTTTGTTGCACCTGTATTTTCATTAATTCCATGGAGACTGCATCTCATTTTAAGGAATATTTACACATGGGAAAAGGGGTGGGGGAAAGAGTGCCATTTATGACCATCAGGAGAGAAAAATAAGGAAACCATTTGCCTAATACCAAGTGACATCTAACGGGAGCTCCCACTGGGTCCCAGAGGCAAAACCATTTCCCTGCCTTCTCTCACATAGCTGGGTAGCACTGATTTTCATGAACTCACCCCACAGCGATGCATCCTGCTGCCCCTCTGCCCTATGCTCAGTCTTTATGCTGCCTTCAGGTGTTGCCCTCCCTCTTGCATTTGTTCCTTCCCATTTGCTGTTCTCAAATAAAATAGCTTTTCTGCCATTGTGCTAGAAATTTTGCGTGGGCGATGGGAGAACTGGAGTGGATGTCTCTGCCCAGGAAAATGGCATGCACAGTGCAGACAAATGCTTAGGCTGCACCTCCGACATCATCTGACTTCTCTTTAGATGAGCTGTTTCTGGAAAAAATTAGTTCAATTGTATTTGATGAAGGCACCACAGCCCACGAGAGCTATTAGGCAACATGGCTGAGCAACAAGCATCTGGCCCAGGCTTGGAGAGACCTGGTTTGGGGTCCCTGCTCTGCCTGGCATTGCAACTGTAAAGGTCAAATGGTTTCATCCTGCTCAGTCTTACCAGGGGAAGGTTTCTGTTGTGGATGTTGAGAACACATAACCACATGTTGAAAAATAGCCATCTTGGTTTGGAAGGGTACTTTCAAGGGATGTATTAACAACAATGGCCAACATGTTCCCAAATAAAGGAGAGCTAAAGGTGCCAGCTCTCACATGCAGTGTGAGGGACTGCATGAGCTGCACTTTATGGTGAACCTGGTTGCTCCTTTGAGGTCCTCCTACACCAGACCCCAGTAACAAAGCCCAGAGCAGGATCTCCAGGTGTTATGGTGGAACATGGGGAACTTAAGCCCTAAATTTATTTTAAATCCAGCTGCAGCCTGCATCCCTGTCAGTAATGTTTATACCAGCTCGCCATGACTGTCCTTTGTAAAGTAATCAACATCAGAGCATAGAGACATGGGTCACCGCTGATGGGGTCTCAAATTGGCACCACAGTTGAAAACCTCTAGCTCTGAGGGAGGCTGTTATTGAGACTGTGTCTGCTTTATACAAATAAGGGCTGTAACACAGTTGTCAAGGGATTTCTTGGAGCTACTAGAGCTAAAGAGAGCATGCTCTCATTTTTTGATTCCCTGCAAGGTCTCATGTAAGATGTCACTCCCAATGCCTCATAGAGAGGAAGATGGAGAAAAGAGATGCACTGAGAAATCCCGTCTGGGTGGCTGTTTGAACAGATTGCTGTCATCTGTCACTTTGGCTAACATATCTCTAACTTTGATGGTGCGGCCAAACACAGTTTTTATTTACTGTTGTTAGTCCTTAGGAAACAGGTTCATTTCACAGGCAGATAAAAACTAAGAGCCATCAGACTGCCAGGCTTTTCTGCAACAGCAGAGGCACAAGGATGAGCCTGGAGAAATCTTGGTTTTAGATGAGGATCCAGGAAGAAGCCAGGTGGCAAAGCCTGGAGGAATATATGTCCACAGCCACAGCCACACATAGCACCTGTGCTTTAGGTGAGCCCTGCTTCAGCTGGAGCAAGGGCAGCTGGTTGCTGCAGCTTCAGGGAAGAGCCATGACTTCTTCAGCCACACTACCCAGATCATTGGGAAACCCACGAACGCACACAAAGCTCAGGTTAGTCTATTTTTTTTAATGTCTTCCTGTACGCGGAGAGCATTGCACGCTATGGCTCAGATAATACATGATGCTTGCCAAGGCACCACAATAACTTGACTGTTTGCCTAAGACCTAATCAAATGAGATTGGCAAAGGCAACCGTTTCCTCCTTCCTGATGAGTAAATGTGTAAAGGAGCATGGGCATGAATCCGGGATATTTCCTCATCATTAAGCTGAGAGTGATCTGCTTTGGTTTGTGCTATCTAGAAGATCATAAACAAATCAGTAGATACTTCAATTTTTATCATAAGGCATAAAATGCTGATAAGCATGGCAAATTACAAGGACCTTAAGTAATTGATAAAACTACAGGATGGCATTTAGAGACACACTCCAGACTTTCTCTAACCATCTCTGTATAATAGAGAGATTGTACTTTCAACCAAGGATTTCTTTTTACATCTAAGGTATGGAAGATCCTATGGGCTTACCATATGGCATTCATATAGTTGTGTTTTAATTTTTAAGTCTTGTAGGTGTTATTTTTAGGTTCCAATAAATTTTAGGGCATTTCTGCCTCCTTCCTGTTTGCTGACTATGAAAGCATATGCTTTCCCTGGCCACCACTTCCACTCTCCTGCTGGTGGGATCCAGAAGTGCTACTGCCAACACCTGGCATGCAGCAATTATGGATCAGGCCACACAAGATCAAGCAGCTGCCTTTGAAACGTATGAAATCTCTATTTTCCCCTCCTTTCCTCTCCCTGCCTCCCACCATCTTTTCTTTGCTTTTCCTTTTTGAAAGAAGCTGTGGGAATCTTTCTTTCGTGCTTTCTGTGCCCAAAGCCTCTTGGCTGCCACATCTGCAAGCTTTGCTCTGCGATGCAAAGCACTACATCTGCCTATTACTGTTGTTATTTTTCTGGAACACTGAAACTCTCCCTCAGTGTTCCTGTTTCAGGTGACTGAGGTGACTCCCCACATCAAGAGCCTGATGTGAAAGTGGGAAGAAGTAACAACAGAGGACATGTTCGCCAGCCTGGCAGCAGTGATAGCCATGCCATCACCACACACATCCTCAGCTGAATTCACACCTTGAGGCATCTCTTTTGACCCCGCAGGAGGTGTAGCTCTCCTTCCCCTACACTTGGGAGATATCTCTGTGTCAAAATCTCTCCAGGCTCCCATCAGAGCTCAACAAAACAGGGAGTTGTACGACTTTTTGGTCCACATGGAGAGGGCCATGTGGGATGGCGAAGGACACAGCCCTGAGGGATGCCTGAGGCTTTCCTCTCAACTTCTTCTTTCCTCTCAACTTCTTCTTTCTACCACTTCTGAGGCTTCTGGCTGTGAGAGTCCTCTACTACAACATTAAATATGGACTTTTTTGGCCACATTCCTAGTTTTTAAGATTCCTTGTGATCCTGCTGGGTTTTTGGAGGCAGGGGCAGCCACTGCTTGGGCTTGAGCTTGAGCAGGGGAAACTACATTGTTGAGCACACGAGGTGCTGCAGCAGAGGAGCTGAGGAAATTCCTTGTACCTCTGGCATTTCAAAGCAACCCAGTGGAACCACCCCAAGACTGGTGAGGACATTGCCTCTCAGCTGGAGGGAATTTGGAAGTGAAGCTCCAAAATGGCTCTTCCCCAGGCACAGACCACCCCAGGGCTGCCTGGAGAGATGCTGTGGCCACAGCAGGAGCAGGTAGTTGAGTAGCCAAAAGTCCCTGGCACCTGCAACACAAATTTTCCCTAATCTATTTCCTGCCGAGTACCTTATAGAGGAGCACCAGCAGGGCATGACTGATGGCTCAGCACTGCACCCCTCCTAAGGGAGGGGGCGGCATATGCATGTGATTTTTACGCCCTCTTGAACTTCAAGATTTTTCCTGCAATTCATTTTTCCCCTAAAAAGTGGAAAAAAATAACAAACCCAAAACACTCACAATGGATCTATTTGTTGATGCTGATTTTTGTCAGTTCATCAGATTTTCATTAACACACACACACCCCCAATTGAAGTTCAACTCTAATGCCATAATAAACACACAGAAATGTTTAGCACCTCAGCATAGGACACCTATTGAATAATTAACAGCAATCCTCCTAAAGTGATAAGTTTGGGAAGGAGGCAGCAAGTGATATAAGAAGTCCCATAACCTTACAGAGAAGCTTTAGTGATGAGGCAATGAGGCAGCACTCTCCCTGGATCTCCCCATTGTGTTGGTAGGACACCTCACAGTCAGGGACAGCTGGCAGGGCTCACACCTTTGTGTACCAGTGATCACAAGCTCCAAAGTGTTTGCAGGTTCAGTGCTCCTCTATTCTTGGGACTTGGTACCACTTTGCTAGTCCTGTGCCTGTGCTTGGCAATGCCTCCAGTTAGCTCTCAGCTGTCCCTCTTTCCCCACACCCTCGCTGTATGATGCCTTTCTTTAGCTTTGCTCTGCTTTTCTGATGCCTTGCTGCTCTACTTAAGGAGTCTTAGATCACTCTGTGGCAACTACCATCTCTGGGGGATTTGGGGTTCAGCTATGGGTTATGCATGCTGACTGCTGCTCGTGACAACCACAGCTGGCCAAAAACAGCATCGCAGAAAACAGAGATTACTTCAGGAAACAACCCGGGAAGAGGACATCTTATCAATTCTAGAGACACAGGGTCTGTACAGGCTGTTTCACAAGGTAGGATGTGCTGTAGATATCTGCTCCGCATGAAATTCCATGGGCGATCCTTGCCAGGAACAGCAGCCATCTGGGGCTGTTCCCAGATGTCACAGAAACATCTCAGGCTCATCTATGGCCAACAGTGTGAGCAAGCTGACTGGTTTACTCACACCCACATTCACAGTCAGATGTCTCCCAGGTCAAATTCTGCCCTCATGTCAACCCCCACAAGCCCATTAATGGTAACTGAGAAGAAATTCAGCTTCATATCTGTAAGGGGAACCAGTTTGGTTGAACTCAATGATCTTAAGGGTCTTTTCTGACAGATGGTTCTGTGCTTATAAACTCCCCTGATGAGCTTTTTAAAGCCAGACAGCAGCACAGGTCCAACACCTGGCTAAGAAGAGCCCCAAGCCTTTGCAAGGTAAGAGACATGGGCGTCCCCAGAGGGTAGAGAAGCACTGAGGAGGGACAAGCTCCCTGTATGTTAACCAGGTGGGCACTGCTCAGCAGTAATGAACCGTTTGACAAAACCACAGGACAGCAAAAGCCCTCAAAACCACTTTGTGTGTGAGTTAAAATGGATGTCAAAAGAGCAGTGGATTAGTCAGTGACAAAGATGTTTCATACCCTACTGGTAGAATAACAAACAGAAATGGCTTATGTTAGCATCTTCTGCCTGTGCTATCCTCTGCTGAATAATAACATATTAATATGTTAAAATACAGTGCATGGTTGTCTTCTTCAGGAGACTTCTTCTTCTTCTGTTTTTCCTTTCTTTCAGTAAGGAGCAGTTTCGTACCCCACTGTTAATTTCTTTGGAGTTCTGGTAGGGAAGGATCCACGCAGTAGCCGTCGGCTCCAGACTCTGGCAGGCTTTTCTATATTTGATCCATCACCACAGCTAACTTAGTGTCCACAGAAAAATAATAGGAAACTCATCTTATTTTAACAGACATAGATAGGCCTCTCAATCTCCCAGACATAAAAGAATTCTCACAAATAAATGGTGGTGAATAATTGATACAATTAAAATAACCACTTTTGCCATCCATGGGAGCAGATCATTCATTCTGATTGCTTCAGCCCTTTCTGGGATATCTTTGATCGGCTTTGTAAAGCACACTGTACATTTCCATTTTCTGCTTCAGATAAGTTTTATCATTCGGCAAAGGGCGTAAGGAATTAATTTAGCCCATGAGTCTGTTGAACTTAGATTTCAGTCTAGGAAGAAATGGAAATTATTTAAATGTCAAAGCCTTCCCTTTTAGGGCCATGTAAGCCTGCCATAGGAGTTCTCCTTGGAAAAAAGAGTGGGCTATAAAATGCAGTGCTTGGGTGCAGAGCTGACGAAACCCATCATGGCTACAACTGCACTGTTTGGCAGTTCTTGTTCCTGTTTAATGGTCATGTTTGAGCCACTAAATAAACAGGCGTGTGTGTGTTTATATTTATGAAGTATTATTACAATAAAGAGACTTCATTGAAAAAGAGAGAAATGTGTGATTGGTTAGCTTAACTTGCTACATTCCATTTAAGAGTTGTGTTGAGGGTACTTAGAATATCCAGATCTCGATTCTGGTAACATTCACATAAATTGCAATACTACATCCATATAAAATCATCATAATGCATAACATCAGCTTTGAAAAATCTAATCTGGCTTTGAAAGACCATCTTCTCTTGGCTTATTTGAGTCCCCAGTACAGTTTTCCAGTGTGGACTATTTCACGGACTCAAAAGTCACTTTCCTTGAGCAAGTGTGAAAAGCAGACTTCAGCCAGTCATAAGTATACAAGAAAAGAAATAAATCAGTGCAGTGGCCAAAAACTTTTTAAATTTAAGCCAGTACTTATTAAGGTATTTTCATATCTTCATTTCTACAGAAAATTGTGCACTGGCCAATATTAAGATGAATTATAGCTCTGGGCAGACCCTGTCTCATGTATGTTAGAGATGTTTTCTTCTTGTCAGCACAGAATCTATACCGCTTGTAGCCATACATTAAACAACATGACTAGGGTCTGTCCCACATAGTCCATCTTCTCCCTGCTCCTTTCCCGTGGGAGCAATTAGATGTGTGGTTTTGGTGTGGTGGGATTTTGCAATTGATATAAAGGACTGCCAGGAAAAGCAGCCAAAGTTCACAGGTGAAATAAGTCCTGTGGATCTCTGCAACAGATGTGAGCTAATTAAAATTAACATTAAATGAAATTAACTACAAGTGAACTACATTATATTTGAGAACTGACCCAAATTAAATGACTCCCCATTTCCTTCCCTTTATATTTTCTGTTGGTACCACTGTCACTTACAGGTCACGCTTTGTGTTGAACCCTTTTCGTCAGGTTTGTTATTTTGCTGGTGCTCGTTAAATCCTGGTGCCCGGATGTGTAGTGGTCTCTGCTCGCATGGTCGAGCCCCCTTGCCCACAGACATGGCTCCTCGTGCAAACAAGCATTTAAAACTACAAATTAGAAAATTAGAATCATTTGCCTCATGGCACTGAAGGAAATGGCCAATTCATGCACAAATTAGAGGTTTTGCAAAGGTGAACACATGGAGAAACACAGAGGGAGATGTGCTGAAAAGACCACCGGTAGAATGTACGCCCACAGTGGGGACAGATTTTGGACATTTTCTCCTGTCTGGAATATATTGCTGTGCCTGCAGTGGGCTGCACAGCTGCCCCTTTATGATCTCCAATTGCAGTTAAATGCAGTCTATTTAAATTAACGTGTGCCATAGTCAGGCTTCTACGCTGGCCTGTTGGGCTAATAGAATTTTCCATAATTTTGCAAGGACTTTTTCTGGGTTTCTCTTTGAATACAGAAAAGCAGCGTTATCGTGCTGCATTCAGCCAGATAGAACCACATTGATCAGAGTGCAGCTTTTTCTGAGGAGGATATAGCTGATAACGTTTTTTAAGTACCAGCTTAAGCATGTCTTAGTCTTTATTTCACAAGCTATGCACTTGTTTGCTAATAGCAGTCTGGGAAGATTTCTATCCAACACAGCAGAGCCAAGGGTGATCTTTCTATGATTTTGACTGCAGTACAAGCTGTCTCTTGCCACTCCACCCCACAGCACGTGGCTGAACATCTCCCGGATGGACTTGGTGGTAGTGCAAGGCTGGAATCTCACAAGGCCCAGCCTGTGCCAAGCTGACCTCTTCTCTCACTGGTCCAACCACTGTGCGAAACCTCCCACCTAATCATCAGCTTCATTTCCCAGGAGACAACTGGTCCCTTCACATCCCTCTCCTTTTTATTTTTTCTCTGCTTCTTTCCTTTAAGAATAGGCAATTTGGTTCCTCTGTTTCCTGCCTATAAATGATGCTGAAGCATAATAAAGCTGCATCTACAGCAGCTCTGCTGAGCAGCCATAGTGAGGGGCTGCTTTTTTTCATAACTGTAAATGAAGGAGCAGTGAAAGCCAGGTGATCACTTCCGGTAATTACAGAGGGTGAGGAATTGGTTCTTAATCACAAGGCTTTTTTTTGTTTTCTTCCCACCTTGTATGAACACTGGGAGCTGGTGTTAAACTGACAGAAGGGCTTGTGAAGAATTAGCAAGGTTTACTGTTTTCACCTTCTTTCCCTGCTCTTTACCAAGGTCTTCTTCAGGGCGCTCCCAAATGACTCTTGACCAGCAAGGAAGGGAAATGCATAGGGGCTTGCAGGTGGTGTGGAAGCAACCAGGCACGGGGCAGCATCAGTGCTGCATCCACAGCTCAGAGGCTGCTCAGCTGCTGTTTGGCACAACAGGAGTAAAAGAAACCTTTTCATTTTTCTGGCCAGAGATTGCAACTTTAGGCACTTTTCTAGACTGGGGTTAGAGTGCTCAGTTAATGCTACAAATACCATGTTAATTCTTTCCAGTTGCTCAAAACTGATCAAACTCGGAGTAAGTATTTCACAGAAGACACTTGAGCATCACTGTAAGCGAGCTCCAAATTTGTAGTCTAGGAGAATACGTGGAAAAGTCAGGAAAGAGGTTCCTAAAGACTGATGGTGAGCACTAATGACATATGCTTTATTCCTACCCTGAAGGGAAAAGAAATAATGCATTCCAGAATTTTTCCTGGTTTCTTATCTGTCTTATTTAACCTGTTTTGTTCAAATAGATTAATACTCTGCTAACATCTGTATGAGAGCAGAGCCACAACCTGCAGGTTTGCCAGACTTTCCTGGCTGAGGAACACTTTCCAGTGGGTGCAGTTTGGGCTGAGCGTGCCTGCCTCCGACTTATGAAGCCCCATGTACCAAGGAGGCATTAGTGTCAGTGGCACCTGGGCTGTGCGACAGGGCTTGATGGGCAGGAATCCAAAATTCAGTTATGACTTGAATTAGACAACCCCAAATTTCTGGGGGCACTTATACCCGGCACACATTGCCCCATACAGTGGCTGTGCATATGCAAATATATTAACACACGTGCAGAGATTACATGCCAGAATTTCTGGATAATATCAGAGCATGTGAATATTTATTTTGAGATTGTGTGTGCACTTCAATCAAATAAAAAACAACAGGGATGTCTGATTGAGACAACCAAGACGGAAGCATACACGGAATGCCTGAGATGCAGTAAAATTATCCTCTAAGCAATGCAAATATTCCGGAGGTTTGCTTTACACTGTAATTTCTAGTGTAAGCAGCTCACTCAGACCGACATTTAATTTCTATGGTTTGGAAGCACGGGGCCACTACAGAGCTGGGAAGAGCTGGCTGCCACTGAGTCTGGTCCAGCCTACTCCAGCAGCCAGTTTCTGTTGTTGGCAGGGGCTGAAGGCTCTGACATGCCTTCTCCACAGCTGCAGGACCAGGCAGCATGCATCCATCAGCCACGTGGCCAGGGAGCTCTGCAGCACTGCCAGGCAGAGTCCCAGAGTAAACAGGGTACCTGACAATAACAGCACCTTCCAGTCCAACCAATTGTTAAAGTTATCCTATATAATTACTAGTGCACAGGTGGTAATTATTAGTAGCAAGCAATTATTAAATTAGGCTTGAAAACCTTGTTGTGCCAGATCCTGAATCAATAGACCTGAGTAAAGAATTCCCTGCCCTGAGTTCTTACAGCCTTGTTTGGTGACTGCTCCTAGGGTGTGTCCAGAAAAACACAAAATATGTTTTGAGCTTTATAGTTCAGGGGAAATTCCATAATGAGCACTTGCAAATCCCACGTGCTCCTCAGCCACTGGGTACCATGACTCACAAAGGTGAGCTGGTGGAGGGGAAGCTTGCAAAAAGCCTTGGAAACAAATGTTGGGAGAGCATCCCACCTTATAACAGATTTACAACAATCCATGGCCTCCCAAAGCAACCTGACATGAACAACTTAATCTCAGGTCTGAGCTCCTGCTTGCCCCCTGCAACCAGAAGATTGCTGAGCCAGCCTCCATTATTATCCCTGGAAAGGGGTGAGCACATCCAACATTTTGAAAGAAAGTGTATAAATCATTAAATAACTGCAAAATATAGTAAGACTAGGTGATGACATATAGATAAAAAGCATCCTTTCATGGCATTTGGCCTCATTGGAAGTGTTTCTGTGCGGTCATGAGATGAATTAAGGACAGGGTTTGTATTCCATAGCATTGTGGTCACAGGGGGACTACTTGTTGAAAGTTATCTTCATATAATCATTGTAGTGTACAATGTAAAACAAGAGAAGGATTTAAGTCTATTTCTGTCTGGATACGTTTTCTCATCACAGAAATCACCACTAAAGTTTTTAAGTAAAAAAAGTATCCCACCATAACTGGGATAGACAGCAACTTTTCCTCAGGTTACCATTAAAGACGATTGACAGGCTAAGAGGGTCTAAAGCATCTTGTATAATGGCTTAGCATGGCACATGTAAGGGCTCAGAAAGTCAGGCTGAGGGGGGGTAATGGGATTCATTTTGGGGGGTGGAAGTGGTCTGCACTCTGCTTAGAATCCTGCAGTGCTGGCCCTTTGCAGAGTGGGTGACCCTTTCCTTGTGGGTTCATGATCTCCTTCTCTTCCGAGTTCTGCATTTATGAAGATCATAAAAAGTCAGATCCTACCAAGGTGTGTGTTTGTTGGCCAGCTGTGAAAACCTCCCTGATCAGAAGCAACCCAGACCCATAGGGTCCCAGTATGAATCCTGGAAAGACACCGTTGTGAGGTCATGTTGCAGGCCTGCTCGGTCAGAAAATCCATTTACCCTCTGCTCTAAAGAAACATTCGTGTCCAGCTTGTTCCCTTAAAGCTTTGCCTTAGCTTATGAAATCTACTATCCTATTTTGCCCAGGATCATTTGTCCATTAAACTTCAACATCGTTACTTTTAAACTAATGGCATTTAAAAGGTATCGCCCCAGGGATGCCAAATTAGATCAGGGTGACTGCTGTGCCAGGCACTGTACGTGCACAGAGACAGCTGCCTGGCTGGGAGGATTTCAGACTCTTCTATTAACCTCTTCCTACCACACCTTCAGATGCTTGTTGAAGACTGATGATGACTGTGATAGGTACTCCAGTGCCTGGATGACCACAGTAGTCCATTTGGCCAGTATGCACCGTCCTGCTAACAACAGAGCACTTACCTCCTCCAAGAAAATTACTTTTTTACTCTTTTCTTATGTTGCTCTCCTCCACACTAGAAAACATGTTAATGGGCTGAGGTTTTTTTTTCATAGCATTACAGAAGACTGTTATTCCTGAATTAGCAAGAGAAGGTGCCAAGGACATAGTCAGGTATAATTTCTACAGCAAACACAGACTGGTCTGTTTTCTGTTGCTGGCAGTACAGGACTGGTGGAATAAGCTGACCTGCTTCCTTCACCAAGTGCTGTAATGAACTTTCTCTAATACAAAGGCACACCCATCACAGCACACAAAAACCAATATATGAAATTTCCTACCACTTTATCTGAGCCATCCCTGTACTAAGAGGTTTCTAAAGACCACAGAGTCACCACTGACTTTGGCTGCTATTAATCCTTATCAGGTAATGGTGAGGAGAACTCCTCACTGATAACACACACATGTGAGGTTAAACCCCTGCAGTGGGCTATCTGGAGAAGCAACCACAACACTCCACCTCCTGCAGAGACCATATAGAGGAAGGAGAGAGCTGTGCAGAAGAATTTGTTCTGTCTCAGAATAGCTGCCAAAGGATGCCCCACATCAAGGTACTCTTTGGGTGAGTACGTGGTCATGAAGGACCAAAATTTAATTGACAATTTGTTTCATCCCTTGGAAAAAGTTGAGCTGACTAGAGAGTTTAGAGGAGGAACATGTGTCAGATGTTAACAGGGATTACTACTTTTCCCATTTACAGTGCTCACCGGTCTTAAGCCAGACTTTCAGACAGCATGAGCTAGGTTTTTGCAATATTTTATAATATTGTTATCCTACCTAAAATATCAGGTTATGATAATGCTGTGAAATAATTTATTACTCATTTCTATTCTGTTCCTTGTAATTATTTTTTCACATTCAATTCACAAATGTACCTTTTCTACATTCTCTGAGAAGCTGAGGTGCCCTTGCTGCTGCATGGTGTTAGCTGAGAAGCCAGGATCATCTCAGGCTTCACTTACGTCTCTGAGTTGATCTGCACTGTAAAACTACCCTGTCATCAGTAACTTATTTAGATGTACAAAAGTAGGGGTGAAGGCACATGGCAAAATCTGGGGTCATTCACAGTCCTTGGTATTGCTTTTCATACAAGTCTCCTGTAAGAAGTGCTTCACCCCCATGTCCCAGCTGTGGCACCTGAAGCTAAGACACTGACGGGCTCTCAAACTTTCAGGCTATCTGTGGCATTAATAGCAAAAAGTTAGTGTCCTGATGAGATGAAAATCTGTGATAGAAGGTCTCCATGCTTGTCTGCAGCTTTGCTCCTAGAGCACATAGTTTCATATAGAGTTCTGTAGGGCAAGGCACCAATTCTCTGGGCCTCGTACACTCTTAGCCATGAGATCGCAGAAAAGGCTAATGAAGCCAGCACTGCTTTCCTAACTATAAGCTCCAGCTACTCAAGGCAAACATTACTCAGCTGCAGTTTTGTGGACTTCATATGCTGGTTCAGTTAGCTAGGTCCTCTCAAGGCAGAGCAAGCAGGATGGCATTTAAATGACATAATTTGCCTTCAGAGCTGTTTAGATGTGTCTCTGCCAGGCAGCTGTCAATAACAGCGTACACATGGCAAAGCTCACTTAGCAAACCAGGAAAACTTCTTGCAGTAAATGAGGCAGATGCACATGAGGTTTTTGATTTCCAGAGGCTATTTGCCCGGGCACCTGAGCAGAAGCAAATGTGTCCTTGCTGATAAGTGTAAGCTGTGTAACCTAGTTACTCAGGTTCAGTGGGGCTTCTAGACAACTCCTGTCTCTGGTCCATATGAGCTCTCTGTGGTAGCCTTAGCACACCTTGTATGTAAATGACTGTAAGATGCTCCTGGAAATAATTATTTGCTTACTTTTAATGAGGCATACTGATAAATAAGCAGATGCTGATGTTGTTGTCAACATAATGGCAATGTGAGTGTTTAACTAACTCACATAAGTGTAATTAAATGGTGTAATTAACTGGTGACAGCTGGGTGAAGAATCTTACAGTATCCCTTTTAAAGACAAAGATTTTAAACCAGATATGAGCAGTAAAAGCAGTAACAATCTAGGCTTGATTGATTGACCATTCACACCCATGGCCAGGACAGCTGCTTGGACAGGTAGCCTCATCCTGAGGCATTCCCAGGAAGGAGGGGAACCTGGAGTGTGCCACTTCCCAAGGAGCCCCTTGCGAGGCTGCAAACATCCCATGGGGATAATCGGTTGGTCACTGCTGACCTAGAAGTCACTAAACCTCTTCATTTGATCTCTTGCCTGTAACCTAGAGATAAGGTTCCTGCTGTGACAAATGCATAGGAGATGCATAATTAGACTTCCAGTGGCAGTTTTACTTAGTGTGTGAGATTGAGGTTCACTGAACTTGGCCTTTGCCAACCAGTATTTTAGCCTAGGGGTATCCCTTAATCATACCTCGGATGCCATAATCTAACTGCTGACGATATTATATTAGTGCTATTTGATTCTCATATTCTTATGTTGTGTACACTGAAAACAAGACATTTCAAACCACAGAGCACACCTGATGTAAATGAGAAATATAGTGCTAAGAGGAAACAGCTGAACAAAAATGCAGAGCAACTGGAGCATATGGAGAGCAGAATAAACCCAGACCATAATCAAGGGCTAGCAGGAGCCAGGCATGGGGTCTTCTGCACCTGAGGGGCAGGAAAACAATCCATAAAGAGAAAGAACGGTTATAGTTAAGAGCTTTTTCTACAAAAGCAGGATTTCTACTGTCCTTCAAGGAATGAAGTTCAAAATAGGTTAACTGAGCAGTTAGGAGATGCAGGTCTAGATGCAGCTGATGATGATTTAGGGCTAAAGACCTCAAAGTAGCAGGAGGCCATCAGGTGCCCTCAACTATATCACATGAAAGATGTGGGCAGTGATGGTGACCATCTATGCTTGAAAGTTTGATTAGATGAAAAAGCTTGCAGGAATGCCCCCTCTAATTATTCTTTTCTATTCTTGATTTACTGTTATCAGGTGAGCAACAGTTTTCCCAGGTTAAAGCAAAAGTGACTCTGTTCTGCTATCTTGTGAAAAAACTTTTCTGTCTTTAAAACTTTCTCGAGGTTTAGTGAAAGCACAGAACAGCCAGAAGTCATGTTGTCTCACTGGGTTGTGAGGGGGTTTTTTTTGGTGGGTTTTTTGGTGTTTGGTGTTTGTTTTTTTTGAAGAGTTATGCTTTGCTGTCTGTTATCATCTCTTAAGTGTAACATGTGTTCATTGCAGAGCTGAGAAAAAGGGTTTTGTTGCACACCTTTTCCCTTTCCTTGGTTATGTATCCCCTTTACTGACCCATCTCTTTTCCAGAAAACTAGCTGGGGCCATCTAATTGAGAAAATAGTAGGTATTTGAAAGAAAGGGGGTTTATATCATACACTATATGCTTCTATCATCTTTCACAGTTCCTCTACACCATTTAATAAGATATTTTATGGGAGTATTAGGCCACAGTTCTAGAGCAGAAAAGTTCCTGGAAAAAAATCTTCTTGCAGGAAAACAGCTATGGTAGCTTAAAGCACTAGTTGCAGAAATTGTGTTTGCATCAGTGTCTGCCAATCTGACAAACTCCAAACAGTGAAAGTATCCCTATGGGAAGTGAATATTATTTCTTTTTCCCTTCCCTATGAGTTTCTCCATGGTCCGTCTTTTAGGTTATTTATATTGGAAAAGTATTTTGATTAATCAGTGCTGTTAAGAATTCTTTCTACTCTCATAAGCTGTGTCCTCTGCAGAGACTAGGAAAGAGGCAGGCGGTGGAAGAGAATGTGGAGGGCAAAATAAGCCTAGATTGCAATAAAAGGACCAACAGGACCCATGCACAGGGGCCTCTGCACCTAGGAGAAAGGAAAATGATCCAAAAGAGAAAGAATGAATTCCACTTCTTGTACAGAGAATGTCTTTATCAATATTCTCTTGTTTGTGCAGATATCTTCATGCTAATTAACCTGTCAAAAGGCTTGCTTGCAGGATGAGTAGAAATGTAGTCGATTCTGAGTCTAGAAAATCACTGGGATCTTTATCACTTTCTCAGTTAATTCTGTGCTGATAATGGCTTGTGTCTCACTGCACAAAAACTTTATCTTGTATTGAACCATTGCTTAATTCTGCATGCCTTCCCTGAAAGACTAACATAAATCATTCCTGCTAGGTGGAACAACCCCTTGCTTGCTCAAGGTTTAAATCCTGCAAGTATGTGAGCTGGTGTTTAACTGCGCTCTGGTTTCCCATCCCATTGGTGCCAGGAAAGCGATTCAGTCAGGGAAAATGAAGAATTTATGTGCACTGTAGCAATACAAAGTTTTGCCCTTGTTTTTGCTGTCAGTCTTGGCTCTCCAGAGTTCCTGTCCAAGCATTGATGAGCCATGAAATAAGCTCTGAACAATTAAAGGGAAGTCAAACTGTGCATCCATGGTCTCTACTTGCAAATGCTGCTTTTAGCAGTGTAGCTAGAGCTGTTTAAAAAACAAAGGTGGGTTTTTTTTTTTTTTGCCAGAGGAAGCATTTGTGTCAGAAGATTAAATCACTCAAAGAGGCAGGAGCAAGCTCGGTTATGGGAGGTGTTCATTCCTCCTTTCCTCCTCCTGCACCACTGCTGCAGACAGACAAATGCTTTAACACTGGTTGCCAATGGGAGAAGGTCAAAGTCTTTGGCTCCAGAGAGAAGGCTCCCAGGCTCACTCTCTGCAGGGAAGAGTGGTTGCTGAAGTGGTTGCTTCTGGTGTAGTTTATTTGATATAACAGAGACTTAGCTGGAAAACACATGGCACAGTCGCAGGCTGTGCTAATACCGGTGGAGGAAACCAGAAAGACATGGAGACTGTCAGTCACCAAGGTATCCCTCTGCATGTCTGACAGCAGATCACGACGGAGCTGACTTTGCTTTAGTCTCAGGCCTATTGTCAGGCCACTGGAAGGTGAGATTTAGAGATAAACCTGGAATTCCTCTAGGGCTGATGGTGTCACTTAATCTTTGGGGATCTCTTGTTTTTGTTTTATGTTGACTGTTCTGTTAAATCAGGTAATACAGTGGGTTTCTCTCACTCAGAGGTTTTACATATTTGGTCAGCGTAGGTGTCCCCTTCTCCCCATGGCAAGTAACCACAAATACCCAGGCCAAGCGAGCACACATAGCGTTTTGTGCCAGAACGGGGAGCAGCTATAAAGTGCTGGCTGAGGAGTTGAGAGCCACCTGCCTTTGCTTGGGAGCCAGAGCCAGCTTGTGGACTGTGAGCCTGAACCCTGTGCCCTCCTGGTGGGGGTCAGGGGAAGGAGCAAAGAAGTGCCTGGTGACAGAAAGATGAGAAATACCAGAAGCAGGGGAGGGAAAACTGATATCTGGCTTTGATCACCCTTGCTCAGTATGGGGAGGTGATGCCAGCTTCATCAGTCTGCCAAAAAAAAAGGTGTTGGGGTACTCTCCACCAGGTGATAGGGCTCAAGCTGCCCAAAACAGAGGCATGTGTGTGTGCAGTGACAAACCATGAGGGCAACTCCCATGGAGCTTGGTCGTCTCCTCAGAAATGACTGTAGTCAGGGTTAGACAGATGGCCACAGTATAGCCATGAATACGGTGGGATGGGTATGTCCTGAATGTACTGTAACATGTCAGATATAAGGATCCTTGACAAAGTGATACAGACCTCATCAAGAAGTTTAGTCCCCAACATAACCTATCTTAATGTTTTTGTAACCATTGAAAGAGAAGTGGGCCCATGATCTTAGCTTTTATTAAAAATAAGTTATAGCAGCTTTGCCATAAAGACATTAACAAAAAAAAAATCTTTCTTAAAATATTCTGCAGAAATGCAATATACTTAAACACAGCTCTTAGCCACAGTTTAGGAAGCTCTTTTTCTCCCTTTAGAGCAAAGACTGAATTGGCAGGTGGAGCAACAATTTGATTTCTGAGTTTTTGGGGCAATGTTGCCAGACAGAACCAGGCTCTACATTTTTAACTTCATCATTTGCAATAACTGGTCATTCGTGTCATTGTAAGAGAAGCAGTGTGCTGCAAAACCAAATTTGGAATATCTTGTACTTAACCTGCATTAGTGGAAATGACCCTAAAGTGGACAAAATGGTAGAGAGCTGGACCTGTGAGCGCAAGAACGAAGCACTTGGCTATTCTATTCTGCTCATGGCCCCTCCACGGATCTGCTGTCCTGCTCCTTCCAGAGGTGTAGCTGCATTGTCCCAACCCGTAAGTGCAGTACCAAGAAATAGCCTCACGCCAACGTTGGCATGACACTTACAGGGAAGAGTATGGTGAAGATAAAGAGCGCAGCCTTGGAGACACTGAGGGTTGCCCACCCTCCCCTTGCCCTCACCAGTGAATGAAGCAGAAGCACGTGGGCTAAGGGAGTTCCTCACTGGCCAGGGGGACCTGCTGCTGAGCTCCACGCTGAAAGCGTATGGTCCATCCTCAGAACCAATTACTCCTGCAGTTCAGCTCAGTTTAATCTCTTTAATCCTTTCCTCAGTTGCCTGTTGGAACCACAGAGAACAAAGCACATTTTATTTTTTTGCTAGAGGCTGATGAGGAATGGTGTCCTAATTACAAACATCTACCCCAGAGGGAGACAGATTACTTCTCCAGCCCCACTTTGGCATGGAAGCACTACCTGTGCTCCAACCACATTGATCCCTGCATAGGAAACACATTCAGCTGTGTTGCCTTTTGTTTTCTGCTTGCCTTTTAAGATGAAGAATGCATAGATGCAGACGTTCACTTAAAAACAAAAAAAACCCCAAAACAAACCCAAAAAACAACAACAAAAAATGAACAGCACAAAAAAATTGATTATATAAATGTTATTGGAAAATCTATATTTGACGTTTTTCCCATGGCTGTATCTTTTCTCTCATTTCCTTCAATAATCAATTCAATTATTTACATGCTGCATGCAAGTCTATCAGTGCAGTACCTGCTGATACAGATTATGTTTTAAACTGCTCATTTGTAGTGGATGCTCGTTCTTGAAAAACAGTTCTGTTAAAAAACTCTTGTACAGTGAATGTTAAGGTAATACATTCTGGTACTTGGTTCAGGCTTGAGTATGCTGTTAGCAGTGGTACTGTCACTCAAAAAAGTCATATTTAGGAAGTTGAAGGCCTTCTAGGGCCTTTTTTAACACTTGTTGTTGGGTTAATTCAGTTCTTTATGCTGTGTGATTCAAGACATGCTGGAGCACTGTGGTACCCGAGTCTGGGATCTGCTCTACAGGGCAGGAGGTGGAGTAGGGCTTGCAGGCATTGGATCCAGGTCTCTGATCCTGACCACCACTGACAAGTGGTGACTTGTCATTAACAGATATCTGATTTTTATTAAAAAAAAATTAAAAATGCAGACTGACATTATACGAAAATCCTAATTTTGAAATAAAATTAAATGAACCCAAATATTCCATGTACAAAATCAATCAAAAGAGAAATATGGCTCTAAGTTTACCTTTCTGTTTGTTTTAAGACCACATGCAAAGATGAGTGACAGGCAGTGGCCCCATGCTGTCAGTTTGATAAACCAAGGCTTTGTGTGTCTTATCACGTTTAATTAAGGCCTGAAAAACTTGTGGCCAAGAACACTTGTCATGGCTGTGTTCATTTGTAATTAGCGTGTCAATCCTTTCTGCTTAACCAGCTGTCAGTCTGAAAGTCTATAGCATGCCACCATCCAAAACACAGATTTTTGGATGCTCTTGGCTGTTAAGTCTTTTATGCCCCTGCTGAAAGAAGAGGTGCCCTCCCTGGCGTTCTTCATAAATATTCCTTGCCGTCCTTCCCTCTACTATTGTATCTTGCTTGTGCAGGATTTGATTATTCATTTCTGAAGGCAATTTTAAAACATCTGGAAGCAATTCCTTCCTTTCAGGGCTTTTTTTATACCTGACTCTTTTTTTCAATCAGTTTCATTCAGGCATTGGGAACTCCAAAGAACCCCTTGCTGTGTACACCCCAGCACACAAGAAATAAAAAAAGAAAATAATCAGACTTTGCTTGCTACCACAGGGTAGGTTCTATTTCAGTTTAAACCTTAACTGACATTCTCAGGCCTAATCCTGCCTCATCCAGGGGCTCTTCTATGGGGAGTATTGGCCGGGGCCAGGTTGTGAAAGCCTGGTGGGTCTTGACCTGCATGTTTGTCCAACAAGACCCATGGGTCCTGAACCAAAAAGGATTGTACTAATTCACTGTTTTCTTTTGGATCTCCTGCTGAGTAAGTGTCAGGAGTAAGAGTCTTCCGTATAGGCCTCTCCCACAGGTCTGCTGGAGAGATCTCCATTACAGCCTTCTGTTCCAACATGACATTTCCCATGGAATCAGTAAGAGGGTCTTTTCAGCCACATCTCTAAAGATTCATCTATAGCTTCTCTCCTGCTTTCCAGGAGTTGGTGTTAATAATGCCAGAGGGGTAAAAGTGCTGTTTACTCCAAGCCTAGGTACCACTACAGTGTAGCCAGTGCAAGGTCCCATGCTCCTTTTCCTGGCTCTAGCCACCATCAGGAATTTCAGAGGCCCAAATGCTGCCAGGAGGGTTCTCAACACCTGTATGTGTCCTCAATAACTATTCTCATTCTTCCTTATATTACTTGCTTACTTCTCTTATATTTTGATTTTTATTTTAACTGTTACTGAACAGATCCATTAGAAATTATTAAATCATGCAGGATATTTACATGAAATTGCTGTCTTGCTGGAATATGTAATTTCTTCCCATGGAACAGACTAGGCTAAATAAAAGGAAGAATCTTTTAATTTGAAAGATTACAAATGCTTCTAACTTTCAACTGTATAAATAGCAGAAAAGAAATAATGTATGATACACAACTCATTCTCTGAAAAAGTCACTTCTGTTTGAAAAATTATCTGACGCCGCATAGTTTGCAATTCTTATTTAGTTTTTCTATTCATCTAATTCAATGGGGATTTTTTCCCCCCTTATTAAAAATTTGTGGAAACTTTAAAATATACTCATTCTGACTCATGCAGAAAAGGCATCTCAAAGCATCGTATGTATACATACTCTAACCAATATGAGCTATGTATATGTTATAGCACACACGTATACATTTCAATACACTTCTAGATGCAAAACCACAAGGAAAATCCTTTCATCTCCTTGTCAGTTCTTTGTGTCTTTGACAGATGTTTCTAATAAAGCAGAACCGTGAATACGGTTAAACACCAGTCCTGTTGCAGTGAGTGTAGCTTCTGCCATTACCTTCTTGAAAGGCCAGAACGACACTCTGATCTCTGCCCACACCAAATTAACAGAAACGTTAATATCACAGGCTTGCCTGTGGTTTGGATTCAGTGCTGATACCAAATAATCTGAACACTCCCTTCCCCCATCCCTTTCTGAATACTGTTAACAGTTTGAAAGGATCATCTCTAATGTTATTAGAAAAAGAGAAAATATTTTGAAGTAATAATGTAATTGGCCATTGCTTATGCTTTTGTATTTTCTGCAATTGCAATATACAAAAAAATCAAATACATTTCCTTATTTGCATATTATGACAATTGAATGCTTTTATACAACACGTTAAATATGACTCTCTAGCTTTATCTCTAGCAGACAGAGCAAATGTTCCCAGATTGAGGGTAATATAGGGCACTTTGCAAAGTGTCTGAATCCAGAAGTAATTTGAAAAAGCGCTGCTCTGTATCCGAAAGTGTAATTATCTCTCTGCCTGCTTTTTGCTCCCTTCCTTCAATGTGAAAGTTTGTGGGGTTTATTAGAAACGTTTCTGTTAACCATCCTAGTTTCTGAAACGGTTCTGTGTTAAACCTAAAGGGAGACAGGAGACATTTCCCTCTTCGTTGCTTTTGGAGCAGCCTCGGCATTAGTTTTGCCTGTGGAATGCAGGGGTACATCTGCTCCACATCAAAGCTCATTCCACATTTCTCTGCCCTCTGTCATTCTGTATTTGCAGTACATACCCCTCTCTTCCCTCAACTTTCCTTTCCTTTTCCCCATTCTTGGCAGTCTTTGAGGACACTGGAAAATTCAGCATTGCATGTGTTACACAAACAAAGAAGAATAAGTCTTTGTTATTTGAGGATCATCAGAACAATTTCTGATGAATTCTCAGCACCCTTGCATTTGGCCTGATTTGCTAATGCTGTTATTGATATAATCTCCAATATAAACTCTCTCCATCCACCATTTATTTTATTAGGTTTCGGTGGGCTTTGCTGCAGATCTTCAACTGGATTGCAGTTTAGATTAAAAAGGTACCTTTAACCCTGCAACAGCAAACTTTGCTATGTAAAATACAAGTTTTTATTTTTTTTACAGTGCAGATAGTGCCAAAATCCACAAAAAAGTGTGGCAAACCTTGATAAAGGTTGGCTCATCAGCATAGCATGTGTTCACTAAAACGGCCTGCTGCTGAGCTCTCCACTGGCATAGTAAGTTCCTCATGGAAGGAGCATACAGGCCAATCTCTGTAATGTTTTCCACACAAGGATGGAGCCAAAGGGTTATATGACTCTGGCTTAACTAACCTATGAACCAGCAAGTGGTCAGAGTACATTTAAAATGCCAGGTATATTTGTTGCCTGGTCTGCAGATGAGTTGTAGTCCTTTAACCATTGGCACTGCATGGGGGATGCTGAGCTCAGAGGATCTCCTTTGGAACAAACCCTCTAATTTCCTCTAGGACAACGTCTGGAGCTTATCTTCTAAAGGGCTAAAGGATTCATGTGCCAAAGAACAACACTGGGACCGCACTGGGTTTCAGTCCCACTCACCACCACAGCATTTTGTACTCTCAGGCTGTTCCTCATGCCATATGTTAGAGCATGCAATGCATTAACTTCAGCATCTGTATATTAAAATCCCTGTTGTGGCTGTAATACATCAATTTCAGGTGCACTGAAATGAAAAATAAAGGCATTTCTGCGGTGCTACATCAGGCACAATAGAGCCAGGCTACATACTTTGCAGGGCAGGTGTCACAGGCTGCACTGGGGTTGGCTCCCATGAACGGTATGAGTGAGCCCTTCTCTGTCCCACTTGGCCTGGGCGCTGGGGGTCATGTCCTACCATAGTGACTGTTGTGGCTGCAGGTGTATTTGAAGACATTGAAAGCTGCCCCACCAGTGATGCCAGGCAGCATTATTCCTTCCTGTTGCACAGTGAAATATGTAACATCCCTGAATGTTAATTTTGCTGAGCTAGGACTGAACTCTGCTTCTGTGGTGGGCACATAGGTAATCAGAAAAGCTCTGAACATCCTCCCTAACCCAGAAGGTTACCCTTTCTGAAGGCTGCAGTGTGCTGGGGTGATTTGTTCCCTGTCTTTCCACGTGAGTCTTTCAGTACCAGAATGCAGCACTGATGGTCACAGCAAGCCAGTAATTAGGTCTACTTGTGAAATGCTCTGAGAATGTAAGATCTTTTTCTTCTCTTCACACAAACCAGCTTGCTCATCCATAACTAATTCCCAGATGACTTCACTATTTGTCCCCTGCTCCCTTACCCTTTATACAGATTCTGCATGCATAATCTGTGTGAAATTGAGATAGGACAGGAAGATGCAACTTCAGTTTTACACAAGCTCTTGAATTAGAATTTGGTAGAGGAAGCTCTACCAAAGGCCAAAGGTGCTGAAGGGTCAGCTGGGTCCTACTTCATATTGCTCATCTTTTATCCTCTTCAGGCTTTTTAACAGCTAGCTCTCTCGTGGAACAGACTTGAGCTCTGCTCCTTTTTCTTTCCCTTTTTCATCTTTCTTGTCCAGGAAGGCCATTCACTGGTGTAACACTTGATCAGCTCAGCCAGTGTGACAAGGACCGCTGCAGCACTGAGGCCACTGTAAAGCTAACATGGAAGAGAGCCTGTGGTTCTTCCAGAATTCATTGGTGGTGTGCTTTTTTTGTAATTCACATCTGCATTACATTTCATGCCTCATTTCCCAGTCTGCTTTTGTTTTCAAAAAAACATAAATGCTTTGTGCCATTACATTGCTTTTCTCATCCATTGTTAGACAAGGGGTAACTGGTGAGAATCCATTGAGGGCATTCATAGAGCCTCCTCTAAGCTCCTTGCTTCTCTGCCTTTGAATTTTAGGAGAAAAAAACCCGTCCCATTCCCTTGTGCCTGTGAAGAAACGTTTCAGTTTTAATCTTGCCGTTTAGGTTATTCTGCTTTCTATCCCACTGCTGGTTTCACAGAACACAAATAGTTGGAATGTGCCATCTATGGGCCTGAGGAAGGCTTGCAAGCTTTAATAATTGGTTATACAGGGTTGTTCTGCTATTTAAAGAGGGACACAAGCTGTATATCTCATTAAAGAAATAATAGCAATGTTTGGAGGCAACTCCCAGCCCTAATCTTAAACTACTCCCATTCTAAATATAAACCTGCCTGGTCACGCAAGTGCTTCCTGTTAAAAAACAAATATTGATTACGTCCTATTCAATAGAGTGGGGATAGAACAGAGGAAACAAAACTCTCCTGATGGTTTGAGGTTTTTTCTGCTAAAGTATCAATGTGTTATTCATATGGATTAACAGCTGACCACACAGCTCCTAGCAAAGTCCTGGCTGCTGAGCCAGCCTATGCTTCCCTAAGACCAGAGTTGGACTTTCTGTTACTCCTCTCAAAGTCCTGTTCAGGGATAAATAAGGCTGATTTGGCTGGCGGCACCTTTTCCAGTGAAACAGCATTTTGTCCGATAAAAGGCTGCAAGGTGAAGAGCTCAGATACAGCTGATAGAGATCTGCACAAAGAAACCTTTTCCTGACACAGCATGATGAATAGTGAGAAATCTCAGTAACTGTATACAACCAAACCTCAGTGGCAGGGAGAGGTATTTAGGAGAGGACAGACTAAAATTCTTACTCATGGGGCTGGATGCGCTGCCTTTCACAGTGGAGCTGCCTAAGGATTGGTAGAGCCACAATCCATCCTTGAGCCATAGTGTGCTTCAGCAACAGACCAGAGGTAAAGAGGATTTCAGGCATACAAAGCAGTCAGTGGTCCAAGTGATTCATGGTAATTACCAATGTGCATGCTTTTAGCCCAAGGTAATTTGTGTTAAACTGAGTAATTTGAGTTAACCCTCAATGAGAGATGGTTAGGCAATCAACTCAAATCACTTGAAATTCGTCTTGAGCTTAGAGCATGCATAGAGGCACTCACTACATATAAGCATGATCTGTGGTGAGCTCTTGAAGGTTTCCTGCACCACCCAGGAGCCAAAATTCTCTCAGTTACACACTGTGGACTGAGATCAGCAGAAAGTGGTTTCAGTTCACGTCACAGCCACCAGGAACTAACAGAAAGAATATCAGCCAGTGCTTTCAAATTTGGAGTCCTTGGTGCAGTCCCTGAGATCTATATTTAGCACTGTTTGACAAATGAAGGGAGATTGTCCAGCACCTCTGAAGAGAAAGCAACTTACTTAGTTTTCTAAATATTCTAGGCATTCAAGTCAAAAAGGACAGCTGTTACTGTGTCCTCAGAGGTTGCCTATCAACAGCAGTATGTCAAGCAAAGTCTTTCCTGGAATAGGCTTGTTGCTTTGCTTTAGAGTTTGCCTTAAGCCTGTGTGCTTTGTTCATTGGTGCCAGAAAGGTTGTTCCCAGAACAACAGCAGACATGAAAGTCCTCAAATCCCCATGGGGAACAATAATCTTTAAAATCCCTGTCATCAAAAATATTACAGAAGCATGCGGTAGAAAATGCAACCTAGTCAAGAGACAGCCACTAGCAGACACTTTACAGGAGACACAAGACACCAAGAATAAGCAAAGGAAGGGGCCCTGGGCCAGAGACACTCAGCCTGCTCACACCGCAGGCATAAGCAACCTCTGAATTAAATCTGCTGCTGCCTTCTTGATTAAGGTTCACTTTCACTGATGTGCTGGTGTGGCTCACTGGGTGCTCCCTCACAGCAAAAGCCTGGATGTCCTTCTCAGCCAGCCTCCACGTGATTTTCAGTTATCCCTCCCAGTGATGCTGTCTTGGGGTTAGTGGCCTTGAGAAGTACTGACCAGGTCAATTATACTCACTAAAGAGAAGGATAAGGCTAAAATTAGAAGGTTCCATAGGTGTGTGATGTGTTTCTATAGATAGCAAACTAATCTGCAGGGGGCAGCTGCTCTGCATTCTCATTTAATTGTGAACAAGCATTTTCCTCAGCAAAGGGTGATATTGATTCTCCCTATGTCACCCCTGCTACTTTCTCCCTTGCTTGTTACAGACACCACTGCCATCAGGCTCCTCTTATGACTACAGCTTATCCAACATCTTTGACCTGCTACTCTGTCCCTTCACATTCTCAGATGCTGGCAGTGTATAATTCATATCTACTTTTTGCACAGCTTCTTACTCAGTTTATATGCTTAGTTTATTCAGCTTTCTCTAATCTCCTAGACAGCTAAAAGCCCTCATTCAGGCTTATATTACTTTCTTTGCATCCCTTACACAGCTCCCACTTCTCAACATCATCAAGTAGATCCATTTTCAAAGCCTTTTCACAAGTGAATTAAGGACCTGGTCTCCCTTCCTGGATACAGATAGGACTCTTGAATATCTCCAGTGATGGGCAGAGCCACTGAGATGACCGTGGGTGTCCAGTGCTTGTAAATTAAAAACATAAAAGGATAAAATTATTGTTCCTGGCTGTACTAAAATGAGTGCCAATGCTCATCCTCATCATATAGTTCCACAAGGAGCTCCAGGGATAACCACAGGGAGATTCCTCTGAGCAGCACAAGCTGCATGTTTTCCCTCCTCCTTGTCTTTCCCCAGTGAGTGTCACTCATACAAGAAGGCAAGTGGGTGGAAGGAGGATGTCAGGATCTATCACAACAGTTGCTAGCACCTGTTTGATGGATCTCAGACCTGTGTCTCAAGAGCCATGCATTTGGCTTGAAACAGTATGGACATACCACCACCAGCACAACTGCGAGGGATGAGCATGGAGGCCATCTCAGTGTTATGAGATTTATGCTCCACAGAAGCACCAGCCTGTGCTCCTGCAGAGGCCAAAAGTTAAGGGGAGAAAAGGGTTCCCCATGTGTCAGCTCCAGCTTTCCCTTTTTTATTCATCATTTATTAGATGGGGCAGGAATTTTACTGCAGAGCCCTACTTTTCAAATCCGTATAGTTGCTGGAAGTGATGTTTAGAGTATTAGGCCAGGTGCAGAATGTGGTAAATAATAGTACTTGGCTTTTTATCCACAAATAAACATTCTTCTGGCACATGTGTTTGAAGTAGCCATTTCAGCATTTAGGTTTCCTCATGCTTAATTGCAGTATTTTTCCTGTGGGCTGGTTTAGGAACACTGAGGAGGGAAGGTTTGTAATTTAGTAATTACTGTAACCTTTCCAGGGACAGAAATGAAGTAGGACTCTACATGTGTGCTTTTAGATGGGACGCAGGAAGGCAAAAGAATAAGATAAGGTAGGGTAGGGTAAAGTAGAGTAGAGTAGAGTAGAAGCTAAGCCAAGCTCAGGTTTGAGACACTGAGATTTTTCCCCAGCGGCCCTCCTTTATCCTCTATAAATGCATTCTTCCAGATGCATGCCCTAAGTCTGATATGCGTAAAAAATAAATCTAAACCATATGCTGTGAAGTGCTGGGCCTGACAGTCTAAAATATCCAAGAGACCACAGGATAGAAATCTCATTACAGGCTGATGGCTGTTCTGCAAATGCTTTACGTTCATATTTTATTCTTACCCTAACGATCGTGGATGTCGGATGGAGAGCAGAATGCTAATGTTTCATTCACTTGGCAGGAGAAGGCTGTATACCCCAGACTGTTCAGCGCTTACATGTTTTGCTGCCTGATTTGTGGCTGGCTCTCTTCTCCTGCTGCATTGGCCCAAACGCCAGCGAAACCCAGCGTTTCCAGACAGCTGAGGGGATGAAGCCGCAGCTTATTTAAAAAGCAGCCCTTGGAAAGGTGAAGCAATTAATGCCTTTGTGAGGGCAATAAAAGGAATGGGGGGGGGGGGGGGGGGGGGAATGTAGAGGCTTCCCAAGGTCACAGCAAGGCTGGGGTGATGCTCTGGGCACCTGTGCCCTGGCTCAGTGCTGCACCCACCAACTAGAGACCAAGGCAGGTGCTGCTCTTGGGTGACACAGCCCACCTCCGTTCACAAACAAACACTTTTTCCTTCATTTTGTGGTTCTCACTGGTACACTACCTGCCTCAGTTTACAGTTCAGAAATGTGGACCTCCATCACACAGTGCTTGTCACCTAGCTCCAGACAAGCTTTGACATCTCCTTTTGTTATTTCTAGATGAATAAAACAAAAGAAACAGCTGGTGTATATGGAGGAATTATACACACCCTGTGATTTAAAAATAGATATATCTTCATCTGGTCTTTATGGAGGAGAAATTTTGCTGCTTCAGAAGTCTTTGGACATCTTCTGTTTGAGGCTTAGTAGATCAAGGAGATATCCAGTGCCTCCCTGCACCTCTGAGCTGGGCTCTCTGCTCAGTAAGTTTTACCAGTGCCAGAAACTCGGAAAATGTGATTTATGCTTACTCATGAGAACAAGCAGTACCTGCAACAAGAACACCTCCTACTGCTGTGGAAAGAAACTTTCCACTTTGAAGGAGATCAAACCTGCCAATCCTTCCTTCCTGCACCGTGGTACCTGATCTGGAGTTGCCCTAGAAAGCCTGGGTTAAAACCTTGCACCATGCTTCATGATGGACCACTCTGAGCCCATCAACACATTGGTACAAGCCCAGCCACAGGGAAAAGATTAAGGCTTGTGCTTCAGGTGTGCAATAACACTCTACTCAGAGTAGGGGCTGTAAGTCTCTTTGACTCCCAGAGTCAAGGAGAGATGTGCTAAAAGATGTGCTTCCATGTGTTATGGAATGAAACACCGGTCTTCCCTGTCATGTAATAAAGTGCAGCAAATGCTTCATGGACATCATTTGGGGATTGGTGAGAATGTGGATTGAAAGTGATGGAGTAGGTAAAACAGGGTAATGTCAGTCTCGGAGAACAAATCCTAAGGAAGAGGGAGTGCAATAACACTAAGTTATTTTTTAAACTTATTTACCAGATAGGCCACACATCTATTTGGAGTTAACAGCAACATGGGTCAAAAAATCTCCTTAAATCCATTGGAGTCAGCAGAAAAGAGAGTCTGGCATTGAAATGTCTGCCAGATCAGATTTCATGTCTGAATAGGAAGGTTGATTTGGGATTTAAAAAGATAGTCCATACCAAAACAGAGTAACCCAAATGCCATGTTAAAATATAGCGTTCATTTTCCTCCCTGTTCCTGCTCTTGCAAAAAATTGGTAGGTGGGGTAAATGGTGTATGGCTCTTTCCTCCCTTGGATGCCTCTGCTGCTGGATGGAGACAGCGCAGGGCTCCTCGGAGCTTGCAAAAGCAGGAGAAATTCCTTTTGTAACAACTGCCTACGTGAAGTTCCTGGAATTTGCATCTTCCCTGAGCCTGCTTTAGCTCACCTCCCTGCCTTCTTGGCATTCCTTTCTTGTCCAGCAGATAAGAACACATTTCCAGAACCAGTTTTGCAATTACCTATCTTCTCAGTTTTCTTTCCTGACCTTTAAAGGGGATGCACCGAATAAATGCCTTTGTACAAGAGCCAGACTTTCTGCTGGGAGGCTGTTTCAAAGGAGCAAATACAATCTTTTCATAAATACCATGTCAGGCCCATGTAGCTTGCAAGTTATTTATAGCAGTCCTAATGCACACCGTGGAAGATGAGGCTAGTGTTGCACAAGAACATTCATCTAAAGCATTTCAGAACTGCAAAGCAAGGTAGACATCTAAATTTTTAAGCAAGATGTTTAGCAGTTGTGGAGTTTAGCTTTTACTTGAGTTTCATGAAGCATTTAAAACTATTCAGAGTTTAGAAGAAAAGGATAAAAACATTGCCTGTGAATTATTTGTTAAGCATCTGGTCTTGGCATTCAAAATCCAAACTGTTCACCTAGGTACAAGGACAGAAAACTCTACTGTGACGTTGAGTTTGTCCCCCAAGGACCAAATATTACAAGCTCTCTCCTTTTGGAGTTCACATATTCCCACAGGGCTCACTTGGGGCTTTAATGAATGGCTTTAATGAAAAGCTTGTGGAGCTTTCCCATGCTTTGCTGGCTGTCATGATATCCTCAGAAGGATCCACCTTTGCTTTCTTCAGTGGAGATCAGCTCCACTCTTGTGTCACCAAACCTGGGCAGTGGGAGTCCTAAAGAAGTCCCTTGGTTTTTTTGAGCAACTCAGTATGGACCTGGGGTGCCCTCACCTAGGTGATGGTCAAAAAGTGGTATTTACTGGGAAGCAAGGATGGCATCATCACTTCAGATAACCCCTTCATGTCCCAAATACAACACTGCATGGGAGGATTTTGCCCAGTGTGGAAGAGCCATGAATTTAGAGCATCACACTATATGGCTGGCTTCCCTGCTATACACATGTAGCATAAATAGATACATCTTCTCCTTCTCTCCCTCTCTCTGGTCCACGTGTGGTAGACTGTGAACTTTGAGGAGGTGGTGTAGTGGTTGTGTTCAATGCCTTTGCACACTGCTTCTATGATGAAAATTTACTGTGTAGCTCTAGCAGATTAGGGCCAAATATTTTATACTTAGTAGAAGAAAAGAAAACAGATCAGCTTTTTTTTTTAGTCCTGTTGAGTGTCCCTTGGCATTTTAAAGGGCTGGATGCTTCTTAAAAATGTGGCACTAAGACCTTTGATGGAAGCAATAGAAACTCCTGCTATTTGTCCTTAAGAGGTGAAAAACGATCAAGGTCCTTTCTGTCTGCTGTCACACCATGCAGAATTGATAGTGTTTGCTACAATCTGAGACAAAGGCTGGCATACCAATACCGACCGTGTGAGGGAAAACTAGTTAATGAGCAAACTGCACAGCACTTGCTTCACTCTGTGCTTTATGGATAAACACCCACAGACAGATCTTAGTCTAAAAAGCCCTGTGATGTAATGCACTAAAACACTTGTGTACCCTTCATCTCACATGGCCTGACTTTGCTTTTTGAGATACAGTAGTTGCTGGCACTTGATGTTTAGCTTTCACCTTTAAATCTGACTTTCATAAGGAGTGGACAGGCTCCCTCCATTATTTTTGGTTTGATTTAAATAACAGTTCTTTTTGAAGGTGGAAGGGTTTTAAAAGCAGCAACTCCTCCAACAGGTTTTGGGGGGCTAGAAAGCCTGTTTGTTTCAGAGAAAATATAATAGAATTGTGAATGACTGCCTTTTTCCTGCAATTTGCATAAAGGCAGAATAAGTCAGAACCACAAAAGGGATGTTACAGAGCCAAAGTCACTTAGAGTTTATCCTTCACTGAAGGCTAAACTGAGCTCACTGAACTGAGACGTTCCTTCTTTTCTCTGGCAAGATAAAGTATTTTGTGGCTCTACATCAACCCTCCCACGAATGATCCAGAAAGTTGTACTATCTGCTGAGCCCAGGGGTAACTTCATTAATACTCACCACATCTTATTTGAGTTACACATACAGTTGGGTGTTTAAATTACAGGAAGACTTTGTGTTTAAGAGTTTCCGCATCATGCTGAGGCCTGGGAAAAAAAGTCAGGTTTGACACATAATAGGGATTGATGTGCTACTTCAAATGCTGGTGTTTCTGGAAAGGAAGGAACTTCCACAGGAAGAACAAGGGAAATTATACAGGAATCAATAAAGGATGCTAAAAATAGTGGTTGACTTATCTTCCATGTGAGTCAAAATACCCTACTCAAGGGATGTACATGCTATGTCTTGGCTGGTACATTCAGACTGCTCTTAACTGGTGTACAGGCTGTTAGGATTTTCTCATAAGTCAATAGAAATAGGCAAGCATCTCTAGAGACAAGCATCTTCATCCCATCTACCTAAGGAATTACCAGCAAAAAAAGAGAGCCTGCCCTTTTCCTAATTGCCATCAGCTTCACATGCTTAAATTCAAGCATGTACTTAATTACTTTCCCGGAGAGAGCTTGGAGAGCTGAGTGCTTGGAAGGACTGAACTGCTAGCTTGAAGCTAGGAGTAGAATTGAATAGTAAATATTCTGGATGAACCTGATGAACAAAACTGAGAAACAAGGAGAGCTTGCCTGCAAGGATGAGTAAGTTGCAGGCTTGGAAGCGTAATAGGTCCCAGTAGAGAAAATATGATTAGTCAGGTAATTTACAGGTAATATGCTTTCATCATTTTCTACTTAGCATTAATTTTCTGAAATAGCAGGCTCAGAGGAGGGAGGCAGCGGCAGGGGGAAGGGGCTGGGGTGTCATGGTCCTGGGGGCTGCTGTGCTGTGCAGGGCAGGGAGCAGAGCTGTGGTCCCTGGGCCCCACCACCCCCAGCCTCATGCTGGCTGTGCTTTTGCTTACAAAGAAGCTCTCCAAGATGCCTCCCTCTTTCCACCCATGAGGCCTCTCTGTCTGCACCACCACGGGACGGTCGCACTCATAACATCTGTGATTAGGGAAAGGGGAACCATCACAGCCTACACATTGGAAAAGATTTGTTCTTTTGGAATTTGAAGCAGGAGCTTCAGTAGTTCATGGGGATTTTGGCTGAGCAACGTGGAAATAAAACTGAGCAACAGGAGTACAGAGATGCTGCTGTTAACCAAGGCACTAACAAACAAAAGTGGAGCATGTGGAAGGAAAAATGATGGGTGTATGGCTAATTTTCAGGGTAAGGAAGGGTGTCACTCAGCTTTAGTACCCAAGGTCCTTCTGCAAAATGTGAGAAAAAAATGGTTTGGGCACAATTAAGAAGGAGACTTTTTGTTTCTTAGGCACTATTAAAGCCTATTACACAAACTCCTCAGGGATTTCTGAGCTCCTAAATGGGGATTGTGTGACTAGATTGAGAGCAGTACAAGGCCCTAAATTTGAAGATTACTGCCTGTAACAAGTCACAGAAAGTTTTTAACATCACCCCTGTTAATCAGCACCAGGCAAACATGTGCAAGGAATAATACCCTCCCTGTGTCCCCCCCACTTCCAGCCTCCCCATCTTGCAAACAAAAAACTGCAAGAGCCAACAGATCTGTTCTGGCTTGTTTTATTTCACTTTGTGTTTATTAAAATGCTGTGTTTGCAGTTTATATTTCTTGGCACGCTGTTATTTGAACAACATTTAAACAAGAACAGCGTAAGCAGCAGGCAGGCTGCGAAAGTAGCATTTTGGAAGATCCTATGTAGTCTTATAATCACAAATTACATTATCTGCGCTATTTACTTGCTTTTGATTTACTTACTTCGAAGGATGAACACAAGCTCAGCTGTTTCCCTTTGTTTTATCCTCATTTCCGCTTTCAGTTTCTCAAGTACCAGCATGACAAATAGAACAACAATCAAATTAATCTACCAGAAGCAAATGTTTACAACCGGAGAGAATTGTCTGTGTGGATGTTTTAACTCAATAGCAAAAAAAAAAAAATTCTTTCATTCTTTCTTTAAAACAGGGGTTTTACTGCATGATTTCACTTCCTTCTCCTCCACAAAGCCAGCACTTGGTATCCAAACTCCCTGGCACAGAGTAAGCACGGCTTTGGAGGCTGGCAGTCCCCTGGCTGATAGCTGCTCCCTTATTTGTGTGACTTTTCTGACAGGCCAGCAGGAGAAAGTGCCTGCAGCCCTTCATGGGTTGATATCATCCAGAGCATCGCTGCAGCCATTGTTTTTGGCTTGGTAAAGCTCCTTTTTGAATTCATTGCCAGTTCCCAAATAGGTTGTTCAGGAGCCCTCAAATCAAGCTCTGTTACCTGCTCCTCTGTACAAGTTGTACCTATGTACAAATAAACTTATTGTGCCCAGCCTCACGCCCTGGCACTAAGTGCCCCATGACTGTATATTTTATCATATGTTTGAACTCTTCTGCCCACCAAAGAGTGTGGCTATACCCAAGCTGCCTTCTGGGAACAGTTCCTGGGCCAGGAGCTCTTTGGAAGATGCTGTTTGGCAGGAGTTACACTAACAATTTAACAATACTTTGCAATTGTTCAATAATTTGTTGCTTAACAACAGAACATGAGTTCTGTCTCCTGGAAATGGTCCCTGGCATCAACAGTGGTGGTGTGCCTAGGCTAGTAAACCAAGGTCCACGTATGACTCCTCTGCCTGCTGCTTGCTGAAGCTTGGCTTATGAGTCCCACCATGAGTCCCAGCCTTGAGCTCTTTGCTCCCAGGGCTGGATGTTCATAGCCAGGCAGCAAAAACTTGTTGTCATCCACAAACCATGTAAACTTCAGCCCCCTTCTCTGTCTTTCAATCAATCAGTCCATCGTGGGACTCCACTTGGAGCGCCCTTAGTAAGTGAGCAATTTTTATGAAGTACCAAGCATTTGCAATTCCCACACAACCCATAAAACTTTATTCTGAATTTAGGGACCAAAGTTCATTTGATTTCAGTGATACACAGCTAGCATCACAGCCCTGTGGACACTCTGCTTCCCTGGATACACAGGGATACACATACCTTCATATGGTCAGGATTCACTCTCCATTTGGAAAACATCAGTTTTAAGATAAGAAAATTCATCTTCTGTGAACTGTGCAAGGCAGCTTTAGCTCTGCCTATCTGCTGAAACCAAGCTGAAATGAGAAGGCAAAATGCTTCCTTTCCCATATCCCAGCAATGATAACATTTTTCATATCACGTTCTTTTAGGAAAAATATACTATGCCTGCATATTTTATTTGGATGGGAAACATGCTTTTCTGACTACTTCAACTCCATAATTTCTCCCCTCCCTTGTCAGCTTCTTTTTTTCCATAAGCCCTGAGAAATGAAAAGTTCTTCCCTCTTTGTCACTGGAAATAAACAGCTGTTCCATATGAGCTTCAGGAAACAAAACTGTATGTGCTATTCTCCTACACACTGAATATTGAATGTTGGGTCAGTTAGGTGTAAGGGTGCTTTTTTCTGTCTTGTCAAGGGTGGATCCAACAGTGAAATGTCTGACAGAGGCTAGTGAAATTTAAAATCCTGTTTTATATATAAAACACAGCACAATGCCAGGGCAGGCTTCACTGCCTACCAAGAGGTCCTTCATCCTCACTGGGAGCCCTGGATGTCTTTCCTGTTCTCAGCTGGGAAATACAGGCTAGCCATCTTCTAACGGTTAGAGAAGCTGGAGTGACAGCTAATCACTCCGTGGTGGACCTAATGTAGATTTGTGTGAAAGTGCTAAAATAAGGCAACATGTTCACTTCAAGAGAGCTTTGCCTTCCTCTTAAAAACAGAATTGGGAAAGCTTTATACCAGATTGCCAAATTGGTAGATAAATGGAAAAAAACTGTCAGAAATTATTAGGGCTTGGTGAAATGAACATAATGCATTTGGAGAGTAAGTAGTCTATGGCCTGAGGGAAAGAAAATCTTGTAGCACGGAATGGACAAGATGATGTGTAAATGCAGATGGAGAAGGGATGATGAAGTTTAGAGTAGTATGTTCTTAAAGGTGAGAGGGAACTCTTATCATGTCATGGGGCCTGGTATCAGAGACTCAGTCAGAAATCTGAGGATGTGAATCCAGTCCAGTCTGGATTGTCCTACCACTGATGCTGAAGAAGGTGAGAAAGAGCTGAACAATAGGTTGCAGTCTGTCATGAGCAAAATACCAACACAGATGTGCTACTAATAACAGAAAGACTCAATCCTAAACTGGCAGTCTGATGCCGTTAATCCAAAAGTTGTGAACACACATTGTCAGTGAAAAGGGAGAAAAAAAATTCCCTATGGCATTCTTTTCTAGAAAAGGAAGCGTACTCGTATCACAAAGTCACTGGGTTTATCCTCAGCCAGGGAAACAAGGAGGTGAATCTAAATTGCCCAGGCTGCCACGCAGAGAAGAATGATGGCAGTGAAAAACAAGGTAAAAGCGAGGAGCTGTGCTGTGTCAGAACGTGCCCAGACGTGGTGGTCACTTCATTGCCACCAGCAGCCTCACAGCAAAGCAATGGTGCACAGCACCATTGGAGGAGGCAGAATGTGGGGATCTGAAAGGTGTAGTTGTCTAAAGCTACCCATTTCCATCAGCATAAGATTTGAGGTCCTTTATTCAAAGGTGGGATGATACTGGATGAAACCTGAAGGCATCCGATAGCAGTGTGCCAAGCAGCTTCAGACAAACTCCTACAGGAAGAAATAAACAAATGAGGACTCCTGGCCTGGATTGATGTTCTTTCATTCATTCAGGTTCATTAGCAGCCAAAATTGTCCTGCAGGCAGCACAGGCTCTTCTTCCTCACACTGCTTTTCCAGCTTCTCTGACAGGAGATAATGACTTGCCAATTGTCTTAGGCTCATTAGAAGCATAATTTCACATTTTAACTTTACTACAACTATGTCTGAGGCCCAAATCCTGGCTTTATAGTCCCTGTGAACTAACTCTTCCTGTTTTAAGAAAACCCTTGGCATTGTATTAAAGGGAAAAGATACCTTTGGAGATTATTTTCCCTCATTATTTTTTTCCAGGAACAGTCTTCACTCATCCACCTTGAACCTGATTTAAGCTGGGAGACCTGCTCCTGCAATCCGGCAGCTGGCTTAAAAAAGATTCTGTTTATCTTCTCGGGAGTATAGAAATCACATGTGACAAGCTCAGTGACACAGGCTTCACTATTCTTGTTTTATATTTATATTCTTGTCACCTACTCCTTCACTTAATCTCTTTGAAACCACCTACAACTGGTAGCACATTTTCCAAAAATAAAATAGCAAAACTAGACATTTCCCATGAGAATCCCCAGGAAGAAAAATGAAGGTTTTATCAGTATTAATTTTTAGCTGGCACTCTTTCCCAAGAATTATTTTTCCCCCAAGAAGAAGTTTTGAGGCAACTTTACAACATAACTTAAAACATGCTGCACATTACTCCAATCTCATACTTTTTATGAGAAGACTATCCAGCCAAAGCATACTTTGTACTTGTCTTGCTTATGGCTATTTTATAGGCTGTAATCTTTCTAAGGAATCATGATCCACCAAACCTAGCTGGAAAGGACTTGGTTCCAAGCAGTTATTTGTAGTTGAAAATGAACAGTAAAAATTGGTCCCCGATGTAGCTCTGCTGGTGCTGTGTTAATGAACGGAGAACTTCATCTCTGCCACGTTGCTTCCCGGTTGCCTAAAATGATAGATGGGGTATTTCCAGAGTTGTTACACTGTAAGTAGAAGAACAACCACACACGTAATGCCACTCAGCCTGCCATTCACTCCCAAAAGGTTGGGAATGAATACAAAAGGAATAAAAAAAAAAAATAACCTCAAAGACTAGGACCAGTGTACAGTGCTGTTCCTGCTGCTGTGCTCTTCTGGTTTCTAGCAGCTGGCAGCACAGAAGTTCTTAGGCTCAAAGGACATATCTGCAGCTCTGTGTTTATTAGCCCTGGTAGCCTTTCTTCCATGACTCTAAGCACTTTTGAACTTCCAGCCTTCACAGCATCCTATGGCATCCCACTGTTTAATGGTGTGCTATGGGAAAAAAATACTTTCTCTTCTTTGCTTTAAACCCACTATCTGATAATTCCAACTGAAGCCTTCTAATTCTCCTGTTATGATAGAGTCTTAATAATTACTCTTTATTGACCTTCTTCATTCACTTAATAATTTTATAACCTCTCCAGTTTCTCCTCTCAGTCCTCTTTTTTTACAGACTCTGGAGCTTTACTTCATCTTATGCAGTAGAGAAGCTGTATCACACCTTCAGCCAGCTTTGTTACCCCTTTCTGCACCTTTTCTAATTCTGCTATGCCACTTCTGAGAGACAGGACTAGAACCACACAGCAATATTCAAGAATGATGCTCACTGTGGCTTTATAAGGGCATTGGTAAACTTTGCCACTCCCTTCCTAATAAACCCGAGAGTTCATTTGTCTTTTCAACTACTACTGAGCACTGAACCAATGCCCCAGGAGATTGTTGGTTTAGAAACTGGTACTCGGTCTCTGCTCGGTGATTACCCAAACGGCCTCACGTACTTCTTCCTGCCTCACATATTTCACACTGCTTTGCATTTAAAATAAATAAAGAAATAAAAAGTTGCTAGAGCTGCTTTTCAGGTGCAAGCTTGCCAGCAGGAATCCCTAATCAAGACTGCTTGCCATATGCAGTCAACACACCCGAAATGGGGTGCTGAATGTCCCGGCCAGCTGCAGTGGGTGAGATGGGCAGGACACCTTGGGTTCAGGTTTCCTGGTATTTTCTGGCACAAGAGCCTGCCTTCATTTCCTTACGGCACCACCAAAGGTGAATGAGCCGAAATCTTCCCTGGATGCCTACCTCAGGCTAGTTTAGTCTTGTTGGGAGTTGACTTCAGTTTGGGATTTTTGTGGTTTGGAGGGGGTTGTTTTGGATTATTTTGTATTGTTTCTCTCAGGCAAAACAGCTCCACCATTGCCAAGGAAGAGGCTAGGGAATGTACCTCTTATCCATATTTAAAAGAAATAAATTGTGTGATCTTCATTTGGAAATTACTCATGTTAGCAGGATTTGAGAAAAAGATTGTATTCGTGCAGATGATATTTGCACAGTGTTTTGCTGAATAGGAGACTTCCTACATCTCCACAGACATGCATCTAATTTTTTCCAAACCCTTATACTGTGAGGAGTCCTTGTTTGTACAACCATCTTCAATTTGAACAGTTAAATATTTGAACAGATAGGACAAGGGGCAATGGCTTCAAGTTATGCCAGGGGAGGTTCAGGTTAGATCTTAGGAAATATTTCTTTACAGAAAGGGTTATCAGACATTGGAACGGGCTGCCCAGGGAGGTGGTTGAGGCACCATCCCTGGAGGTATTCAAGAGACGAGTTGACATAGTGCTTGGGGATATGGATTAGTGTTGGGTGGTGTTTTGTGTGGCGTGAATGTGATGGTGGGGTTTTTTTGGTTTGGTTTTTTTTTTATTGGTTGGACTAGATGATCTTAAAAGGTCCCTTCCAACCTAGGTGATTCTGTGAAATTTTCAGAAAATTCTCCCTGCTTTAGCTGTGCTTTGCTCCTGCAGGTCATGCTGGGCCCGGATACCCAAATGGAGTAAGGGACAGCAGGAACCTCAGGCTTGATAAGCAACAGCTCCAGCTTGCACCATAAGAAACAAACGTTGGGCTGAGGAGGAGGAATGCAGTGAAGCAACAGAGGCCAATGAACACAGGGCAAGAGCAGGGGAAGAGCGGGAAAACCAAGATTCACCTTGCTGCAAAGGACTGACTTGCTTTGGGGAAGAAAGATAGTAATGAAGGATGTTGTTAATTTTAGGATCTTAGTCTATTTCTGTCCTTCAGCCTGAGTCCAGTCCACTGAGCTTCCAGCCCTTACCTAGAGTACCCAACTTTGGCTCCTTCCCATCCATGTGTGTTACTATCTCCAGCACCTCGAATGCCAACAAGCTGGATCCCTGCTCTTAAAGTTGGCATTTTTCTAAGAAGTTACAAATTTGGAGCAGGCCAAAGCCAGATACCACCACTCCCCTCAACAGACAAAGAACCAACTGGGACCCATCAGCATTCTGCCGACTCCTCCCAATCACCCACTCTCCAGATACTGCTTTCTCCTGGCACCCAGCACCATGAATAACATCAGATCCCAGACAGTTGTGTGGCGCCAGAGTAAAGGGAAGAAAAGCCAAGGCAATTGTGGGGAAAAGGCCATTGTTCCAAAAAATTTAAATGATGTCACTCTCCTCCTTAACGGCATCAATAAAAAATCCTTTCCAATGGCAAGTGCCTCTCGCTGTACTTGCCTGCAATAAGGGTAGCGGGGAGGGAATGGATTAGTCTGCTTTTCAGAGCCTAGATGTTTACCATAAACTACCATGTTTCAGCATAGATTCTCTTCCCCCTGGAACACCAAGCCAAGAGGCAACATGGTGTGGAGTCGGGTCCCTCTAGGGGACCTCACCCGAGGTGTGGGCAGCAGCCATGGCTTGAGCATGTCTGTTCTCTGAGGGGCGAGAGCCACTCGTGCTCCTCATTACTGTACTTCCACTTACTAGGCATCACCATTCGTGTTGTGACATCTGTTAGAAATCTTAATCATGGGCTGTGGCCCCAGCGGAGTAGGCATGAACAGATGTAAGAATTGAGTATCTAATTATCTTTACACCTTTCCGGCAGCATATCGTAAACACAAGTTAATTAAGCCTCATGCTAACACCATGATGCGGAGGTACAGCTATTTCATTTTTTTTTCATTCTGATTTACACATGAAGAAGCTGAGGGACCAGTTTATACTTCGTACTTGGTCTCCTGAAGCCCAAGCCTGGCTTCCCCACCTTAGCCATTAGTTGCTTCCCACCTGCCAGAAGATCAACATGTTTTGGCCCATTGTTGGTAAAATTAACAGACCGAATACTGTGCCCCTCCAAAATCCTATGAAAGTTTTCTTATAAAGGTGAAAATCACAAGGAGTTTCAACGTTTGTTACTTCTCCCTACCTCGGAGCCCTGGATGCACCTCCAGGACGGGCTGCTCCCTTTCAAAAACCCAAGGGCCAGCTGTGGCCTCAGCACGGATGCACTGCCAAAGGCACCCATACCTCTATGAGTCATTAGTCAGGTGAGGGATGGCTCTTAACTCTCCATGAGTTATATTTCTTTGTCATTGCCCAGCACTTGGCCCTCTGGATGCTGGCAGCTATGGATGGACTCAGGGAGTGAATGTCAGACCTGACTCCCTTGTGTCCTACAGGCCACCCACACCAAACCGCCTCCATCGTGGAACATCCCAGCAAGCACAAAAATCTAGGCAATGGATGGCAGCTGTAATATCTATACCTTGTGAGAAACATCCTGAGAGACCAGGGAAGCTGCCGATACCCTCCAGTGATGCATCCCAGAGCTATGTGTACAGGAGGACTACAGGAAAGAGCTGGCACAGCTACTTTGGGCAGGAAAAGGTAGAATAAGTCTTGCTAGATATCCTGCTCTCCCTCCAAACCTTCATAGGAAAGGAGAAAACAACTTCAGCTCCTGACTTAGAAGACATCTCCCCTTCTAGTTCTCTTGAGTTGAGTCTTTCAAGAGCCAGACAATTATTCCCGGCTCCTCTAGCCATAGGGAAGAGGCTGGTTACAGGGAGACTGGGGCAAAATGGGCTTGGTGGGCATTGCTCCATGCCTGATGGCAAAGCATACATACCAGCAAGGCTGACTTCCTCTTTCCAAGGGCAAGCAACCCCTGAAATTGCATTTTATTTCTATTTCTCAGATCAGTTTCTGAAAGGAAAAGAACAAATGAGCTGTCAGGAGAATCCTGAGCAGTCAGATGGAGAGATTTTTAAGTCAAGGTGACTCAAAGAAGACATTTAGAAATTTAGAGATGCAGGATTAAGCAACTACAACCCCCTTACCTAGAGTTTCTTGAAGTCCTTCATTGTACTCACTAAGTACAAATTGCCTGTGTTCATGGTGATGATAAAAGTCACAAGCACCATCACTCAGCCAGATAAATCTCATAAAATAAATTCTCTCTCATTTATTACATAATCTTTTTATTACGAATCACTCTGGTAAAATGGCCTAAGCCTAGAATGCTGCATTCAAGCACCTTCTGTTCCAAACTCTTCAAGCTGTCTCAGGGGAAAAAATAAGGAAGTCTTATTTCAGCCAAATTTTAACCTATCAGTTTTGAGGTTAATATGTTTTTATTATTTATTCATCTAGCACTACACTACTCTGCAGTGGCCTTACCAGTCAAAGCAGGATCTAAGAAAATAAACCTTGACAAATGTGCAAATTATGAAGCCCTTTTTACTGGTGTCTTGTATTTTGAAGAAAACCTTATAATTGAAAACTGAGGCTTCTTTGTTGAACTGCTTACGCTGGTGAACTACAGGCAGAACTGTACTTAGTGGGAATGCTGTTGAACAGATGGGATCCCTGTTTTGCACATGATTCTGGAATGCAATAAAATTGTTTGGTTCTGGGAAACAAGTTTTTCCTCCCATGACACTATCAAAACGGCCAAAGGGCCTGATTCTGAAATCCATACTCCCATGAGTAATCCTCATTCAGGACGACGCAAGTTATGAAGGAAAAAAAAAAAAAAGTACAAGAAATCACCTCTGCATAGAAATATTCTCATTTTCTGATTTGAAAAGGGTGCAAAAGGGAACTTGCTTTGGGAGGAAACAGACATAGAGGACCTAGTACATTGCTAGTATCAGAAAAATATGTAAATGTACTAAAACCCAAATCTTTCAGCAAACTGGCCTGGAGAAGCAGCGTCAGGAATCTTTGGAGAGATTTCTCTTTTCAGCCCCTTGATCCAGAGATCCTGAACATTTTCCATCCCTTCTCACCTCACGGAGGACATTGGCATTGGACGGAAGATAGACCCGAGATTACAAAACAGGGCCCTTCAGCAGCAGAGGTTGGAGAAGTCACTTGGCTGAAACGCTTCGGGCCAGATTCTTGGCTGGTATCAATCTTCGTGGCCCCTGAAAAAGTCACACTGAGGCTCTGCAGCTTTACACCCACTGAACATCTGGCCCTCAGCCTGTGGGAAGAGGATATTATGTGCCTCATGCTTCATGCATTTCTAAACAGCTGCTTTGAAGGACTACTTCAAGCCTCACATGGGACTGTTCGCCCTCGCTGAAATCCCTGGAAAGGATTGATTGTGCACAAATGATTTAAAGTTTCAGTGTTTGCAGGGCACAAAGGCACGCTGAAAGATGTCTCTAATGTAATAAGCCGCTCCTTGGCAAATGTCTTTGTAAATCAGATGGGTGAGGAAGAGATTATGTCCAATCCCAGACAATTAGAGCTTCACACTGTCTCGCCATATAAGAGCTTGCTTCAGTAGTTCTGGCAGGATCAGGTGATTTCAGCCTGGTACAGCTATGTGCAGTGGTTTGGCAAACATCAGATGGATTTGGCTATGTTAATATACGTGATCTTTCCCTCTAACCTTTTTTTCTTATTATTATTAATCAGGAGCTACATCTTTGAATCTAGCTTTAACACCACCACTCGTCTTGCAGATCTGCCAAAAAAATATTGCAAAGAACAGACTTAAAAAGTCACCTGACAATTTCATTATTTTTTTTTTAACTAAGAAACTTTCAGTTGACGTGCTGCAGTTTTAGGGATTCAAGTTAGTAAGTGAACAGTCAAGATTTGTATGTTTTACGACTCTCATGGCTAGGACAGTTTCTTATTATTTTCCCCTATTATCAGGTGAGACCATTAACCACCACTTCTGAGAGGGCTTGACTTAATAGTCACTACTAGACAAAATACTTTACAGATTACTTAAAGCTGAAATTCAGGAATATTGAGATCGTTTATTTAAAGTGACCTTTGGTCACTTCCCAAAAGGAAGTTCACAATAAATGATATTTTTGTGGAGATTCTATTGCTTCTTCTATTTAATTCCATCCCATTCCAGGCTAAAAACCTCTCTGTGCTTTCAGTGAGGTTCTGATTCAGACTGGTCAAAAGTCATACTCTCCTACCTTGTTACCAAACCCCTTGCTGTATCTGCCAGGACTAACAGAGATGGTAGATGGCATTTGTATGAGTTATATGGTTACCCAAAAGAGATTAAAGCCAGTTTGAGAAGAATTGCAGAGGGACACCACAGGCAGGTTTCTCTCTTCACTAAGCAAATTGGATGAGCACTTAAGCACACACATAAGCAGAAGGCAGGCATGATTATATCATCATGGCAGCAGCTTTCTTGTACAGACACTAACTTTGAAAACTAACAGTATTACTCTTCTTTCCATTTAATTAATTTATGGAAGATCTGGTCATCTTAACTCCATTAGCAAATTTGGTAACTGCTGCAGAAAAATTACTCCGGTGTCATAATATGTGCCTCAATAGCCCATTCACAGTTTCATAGAATCATATGGGGTTGGACAGGAACTTGTCCAGGCGGGTTTTGAATGTCTCCAGAGAAGGAGACTCCACCACCTCTCTGGGCAGCCTGTTCTACTACTCTGGCAGGAAAGAAGTTCCTCCTCATATTTAGGTGGAACTTCTTATACTCAAGTTTGTGCCCATTTCCTCTAGTCCTGTCACTGGGCACCACTGAGAAAAGGCCAGCCCCGTCCTCCTGAAACCCTCCCTTTAAGGATTTATATGCATTGATCAGATGCCCTCTAAGTCTTCTCTTCTCAAGACTAAAAAGACCCAAGTCCCTCAGCCTCTTCTCATAGGAGAGGTGTTCCAGGCCCTTAATCATCTTTGTGACCCTTTGTTGTAACCTCTCCAGCAGTTCCCTGTCCTTCTTTAACTGGGGAGCCCAGAACCAGGCACAGTACTCCTGATGGGGCCTCACCAGAGCAGAGTAGAGGGGCAGGATGACCTCCCTTGACCTGCTGGCCACGCTTTTCTTGATGCACCCTAGGATGACATTGGCCTTCTTGGCCACAAGGAAACATTGCTGGCTCATGGTTATCCTTTTGTCCACCAGAACTCCCAGGTCTTTTTCCTCAGAGCTGCTCTCCAGCAGGTTACCCCCAACCTATACTCGTGCAGGGGGTTATTTCTCCCCAGGTGCAGCACCGTACACACTTGCCCTTGTTAAATTTCATTAGGTTTCTCTCGACCCAACTCTCCAGCCTGTCCGGGTCTCTCTGAATGGTGGCACAGCCTTCTAGGGAGTCAGCCAACCCTCCTAAGTTTTACGTCATCAGCAAACTTGCTGAGGGTACATTCCATCCCTTTGTCCTGGTCATTTGTCCAGATGAATATATCGGAGAGGACTGGACCCAATACTGACCCCTGGGGAACACCACTTGTCACAGACTTCCAGATGGATTCTGTACCCCTAATCACAGCCCTCTGGGTCCTATCTTTTAGCCAGTTTTCAATCCACTTAACTGTCCATTCATCTAACCCACACTTCCTAAGCTTACCTATGAGGA
>BJBW01005782.1:66958-94989 GCA_004320125.1 Scolopax mira
TGACTACTTCTGATAGCTTTCTTTTCCTCCATATGTTCTAAGATGACACCCAGGATGAGGTGTTCCATCCCCTTTCCAGGGTGATGGAACACAGATTTGCACACAGAAAAGGTGCCCAGGAAGATAAAGATGATGCCAACTGAATAAACTATTTGATAGCACTGGACTAATTAGAAGATCTATCCTGCAGTTGCCACCTTACAAATATGCTTCAATTTACTGTAGAAGTAGGACCAACAATAAAGGGATAAAGTAAAGCAGAGTTTTCTCTCTTCTTGAAGAGAACGAGGCAGATGCTCTCACACCCCAGGCCTGTGATCAGTCTTTAAATCAATTCTGTTTTAAAAGTATATTTGCAGTCATCATTCTAACATCATCAGAAGTTGCTATCTGCACAGCCACTTTTTTCTAGAGACATAAAGAGCTTTCTAAAAATTAACTCAGTGCTTTTTAAACAGCCATTGAATGTCCCAAACCCATACTACCAACCAGTAAAAACCATCTTTGCTAGAACCTCTGCTTTCTCCCTTTTTCTTCTTCCTACTTTTTTTTTTTTTCAAATAGTCTCTGTTACACTTACTATCAAGCCATAAAAGCCTGCAGCAGACATGGAAACCTTGCTGTCAGTATGTGAGGTATGCTGCACGTAAAGTTTGTGTTGAGTCCAATGCTGCATGGCAATAAATCACATTGTAAACAATGTTTTTACCCCATGTGAAAGTAGAAAGACCGCTTTCTATACAGCTGGTGCAGGATGAGATCTATTTTTCTGACGAAATTAATGATATTTGGGGAATGTTATTGCTTTTACATGTTTTTCTTCGTAGTTAAGAATGGAAAACCAAGAATCAAAGGAATTGAGAGAGAGGAAAAAAATAATGAAATTAAGCAAATACATGTGCAAAACAAATATAGTTTGAACATTTCTGTATTTTGTTGGCACTGTCTTATCTTGGTGATAGAGCATGCTAGCAGCAAAGTGGGGGACGGTCTCTTCTCCCAAGTAACAAGGGATACGACAGAAGAAAATGGCCTCAAGTTGCTTCAGGGATGGATATTAGGAAAAATTTCCTCACTGAAGGGGTTATCAAACATTGGAGCAGGCTGCCCAGGGAAGTGTTGGAATTACCATCCCTGGATGTATTTAAAAGACAAGTAGACGTGGTGCTTTGGAATATGGTTTAGTGGTGGCTTTGGCAGTGTTAGGTTGATGGTTGGGCTCAGTGATCTTAAAGGTCTCTTCTAACCTAGAGGATTCTTGAATCTGCACAAGGCTCCTGGCATTCCTTTGCATCCAAGTTCTCACCTCCAGTGAGAAGTGCTTCTCCTGGCCTTTTTGAGCATGCATGCCTATTTGAAGGGGGGAAGGTGAGCATAATTTTCTCCCCTGCTTTTGGACAGAGCTGCCATACACACCATGCTGAGACCTCTCAGGGCACAACCAGACACCAAGCCATGACGGCAAAGCCCAGCACTGGGGTGGGGAGCTATATTCTGGAAAAACAAAAAAGGGAAAGGACATCAGAGCAATTCTCTGGAGACATCCCAGGAGCTATGATCACAAACACCCGTCTCCATGCACAGTGCAGCTCAGCAGGTGCCGTTCCCTCAGCTGCAGTTCTGGCCGCTCCTCTTGGAGTGTTTTGTAGTAAAGTCACGCAAGAGGTTTCCTTAGTGCTTCATCATCCTGGTAGAAAAGAAGCATCGAGTTTCCCCGACCCTTGAGAACAAACAGCCATCTCTCTTCACTCTTTTTCCTATTAAATGCACATATATCTCTTGAAGGCCCAAAGGCAAAAGCTCTTAAAAGGAAAGAAAAAGAAGACATTTCACTCCTACGAGGGATGGGACAATGGAAAACCACTGAAGCAGCTGGTTTCCTGTCCTGGAGCATCCATTACTGCTGCGGCTGGTGGCATTATCCTTCCTGCTCCCCCATAGATAGGCTTCTGCGCTGGGGCAATTGATGTTCCTTGGCATTGTCCTCTGTGTTTGATGAAGCAGAAACCATCCTCGATGTGGCAGGAACACCGCTCGCTACAAGCGAAACAGTAGCTGTCGTCCCTGCTCTCCTCTGCTTCATTTTGGTTTGCATTTAAAGAAACCAAAACCAGTCTGTCATTGCAGGACATGCTATTTGTAACTCCTGCAAAGCCAGCGTGGGGAGAGGAGGGAGAAAGATAAATCCTTGGATGTGGGTCTGCGGTATTTTTTTCACCTCTCAAAGCATGCAGACAATGTGTTAGTACTAATGAGGCGTGCAGCTAATCAGAGGGAAGCCCTTTGCATGCTGAAAAACAGCATTACAGGAGTGCAAGTCAGGCACATGTTGCAGCTCTTTTCATTGGCCTGGTAAATACAAAGCCTCAAAAACAGGGATATCTGAATATTTTTTTATATGGCCTGTTAGGATCCCTGGGCTGTGGCATCCCTGCCATGTTTAAGGCAAGAAAGGAGAGCTTTTAGTGGCAGTGCTGCATGCAGGAAGGGGCTTATGTGGCTGGGGGAGAGCAAACGTGCTCTCACTCTCCATCTGGGGACAAGGCTTCAAGGAAGGGCTGAAAGACTGGCACCCAGGAAGAAACAGTAATTTAAAATCTCTAAAAGTCAGAAACAGGGTAAACTACCTATGGATTACCAAACCAGATGAAGATTTATAGAAATTTTCAAAGGAATGCGGTGCCCCTGTCAAGCAATAAGAAAGTAAAAAAAGCCCTGAAAACTGCCTGAGCAAAAGCAGTTAAATTAAAACCACCTTTGCGACTGAGTTTGAGGAGGAAAACAGCTGGCGGGGGCTGCAGCGCCTGGTGCAACCTGGGGCCAGGGCAACCAGAGAGCAGACACCGTGCTTTGGTCCCTGCTGGTATGTGGAGCTGCTCGCCACAGCCCAGCATGGGCATGGGAAAGGGAGGCAGGAGAAGAAGTTTTCCCAAACTGTCTTAGTCATGCCTCAGCTTTCCTCTGAAGGAAAGGGATTAAACCTGGAAGTAATTTGGAAATGGAAAAAAACCCCAAACCTGTATCTTAGTGACTTTACAAAAATGGACTGAACTGAATTTCAGGGAAGCTTCTTTGAGAAGCATTTACTTTTAATAATTCATTACACAATATTAATAAATAATATTAATAAGCAATACAATATATTATTAAATAGATAATTATCGTATATTGTTGTGTTTTAATACTAATTAAAGTATACAGGCAGTTTTTCATACTCTACCCATGCATGTGCCTACCTTAGCCTAATCAACAAGCTATCCAGAAGCTGATATTTCCAGATCAGAATGGGTAAAAATTGTTTATGTTAATTTACAGAAGAATGGCTATTTAACTAAAACTGTATTTTCTTTTAAGTAAAAAACTTATATTTTAGAAGTCTGTTTGAAGTCATGACAACATATATTGAAACCCGAACAAACCCAACTGAATTTGTTTTTCAGGTTTACCATTTGAACTTTTAAAAAAGGCAAAATCAGATCAACTGAGAAAAAGCAGCAGAAACCAAATTTTGTTGAAGTAGTTTGAAAAGAACTTTGGAGGTATAAAGAGCTATTTCCTCATATTAGCATTTTCACCTTGTTTGCTGCGATAAATGTTTAACACAAGGTTAAAAAAGCAGGCATGAATGGAACAGCTGAAAAGCAACTCTTCCTATGGGTGAATAAAAAAAAACCCAAAACAACAGGAGAAGCAGTGCTATTCCACTTCTAAATTCTTGTAGGATAGAAGAAAGAGAAATAACATTAGCTCCACTCCCCAAACACAGTAACCTGTGTCCTCAATACACCTGTTGGCTTCAAAGACAGGGTAGATGAGAGGGATCGTGCCTTCATGTGGTGGTGAAAATATGAGCAGGATCCTCAATGGTTGCTGCTGATGGAAGGGAAAGTAGAAGTCCCCTTAGCTTAGCCCTGCTGGTAAATCAACCCCTGCCCCACACTTTGAAAAATGTATCTTTATTCTTTACAACTCCAGCACAGCTTACCAGCTTTTATCTCACCCCAAAAATATGTATTTTTTGTTCATTTTCATTGAATTCCCATTCTGGTTACACACAGACTGGTAGGCATCATTAGTTTGAAGAGTCTTTTATTAATGTGAAATAGATGGTAATGAAGTGTATGCATTCCCTGAAGGAAGCATAAAATAAATAAAAAAAGACAAATGTTTAATCGCTACTTCTCAAATGAATGTAATTTAAAGTTAAGACTAAAATTAAATTGTTTATTGATTGCCAGTTGTTGAGAGCTCACATTTGCTTAAAGAAAGCAAGCTAAACATTTGAAACAAAAATTTATACATCTCTTCCCTTCTCTGTGGTTGTGATTTTGAATTCAACCACATCACCACGTGCCTGAAATGTGTAAGAGCACTCCCGGGGCTCTCTCCTGACCCAGGAGGTAACGCAAACAGCAGGGTCCTTTTCCGAGGGTCAGCTGGAGGACAGATGGGCTGGAATAACATCCCACCTGAAGTCCCTGCTCGTGCTCCCAGCAACGCCAGTAATACCTGAATTTCCCCCCATTGGAGGCTACGTGACAAGACCAGTTCTCTGGCTACTGATTAACTTCACTCCAGTGAACCGGCCTTGTTGCTCCAGATGTTGAACCACTAAACCCTATGGATCCAGATGTTGGATTTCAAGGTCCATCCCAAAAGGGATGTTCAGCCCCTCAGCACCCCGGGGATGCTGTATCTCCTCAGCCCAGCCTCTGCCATCACAGCAGGAAAGCGAAGCCGCCGCGTTGCTCATGCTAAGATAAAAAGAGGGAAAAACTGAGTTCATACAAACATTTCCTTTCTCGGGTCTCTAGACTTTATTTTTCCAGTTTAACATACAGCAAGCCTCCCAAACACAGCCCAAGCCCAGAATATGTGGCAAATGTTTATTTCAGACCCATTTTTCCAATCAGCTGGAGCTGGTTTGAAGCTGGGGCATATGCTTTGATCCTCCCACTTGGAGTCACATGAAAAGTCAACGCAGTTCTTCTTTGTTTTCATCCCTAAATTCATGGGTATTGCCCGTCACTGCCATGACACCTGCTCAGCGGGTCTGGAGGAGGGGAGATGGGCCACCTGTCACGTCTGCTGGGACTTCTGTGTTCCTTCCTCAGACAGGCAGACGATCCTCCTAGGAGATGTCAAGCAGAAGAAAACTGGTTGCACAGGTCTGTGCCTTGTCCTTGGCTTCTTTACATCACGACTGATGTTTTGGGCAAGACTGTGTAGGAAAAAACACCACTGTCAAAGGCTCTCTGTGATTAGAAGAACTTGACTGAAGGCAAAAAGGTCTGTTAGAATGACAAAAGTCCTTGGCAGATGATGGAAAGTAATAAGTTCCTTCGAGGTTCTCAAATAAATAACCTAGCTAATTAATAAGGGCTGCTAGCAGAGGAAGGCAGTCCCCCAATTTATTTCCAGCAGGGAGTGGTGGAAACTCTCGTCCTCCCAAACCTGATGGATGGTGGCTTCAAATTAATGACTTGCAGCTCTTTTCAGATCCCGACAATCTTTATGAATAATCACCGCCGTCTGGAAGGTTCCTGTGGGTCTCCGTGGCACACAAGGGCTGGCTGCCCCCGAGCCGGGTTTTGGGGAGGGGGTGGGGGGGACATCATGGTTCAGGGGCTACTTTGGGCAGCGGGAACCGGGCAGGTGCCAAGGCCTGCCAAGCCTCCACGTAGAGCGATTTTCAATCGATTTTGTTTTATTTTGCACCCGCACCACTGCCAGCCCTTCGGGGCATTCTGCAAAGGCTGCATCCTGCGTTCGAAAGGCTGACAGTGGTGCAGGTGCAAAACAAAGCAAAAAGCGATTAAAAATCGCTCTCCACGCCGGGGCGGCGTGCGGTCGCCAGCAGCCCCTCCCGCCCCGGCTCTCCCCGCAAACTGAGTGAATTCCCGCAGGAATTCCCCACCATCCCTCTCTCCCTTCTCGCTCCCCCCCACACCTCCCCGCCGCCGCCGCCGCCGCCGCCGCGCACACGCGTGGGAGCCGCGCCGCCGAGGGGCGGGGAGAGGGCGTGGCCAAGCGGGGAAGGGGCGTGTCTATGGGGGCGTGGCCCCGACACCGCCCCGCCCGCCGCGGGCGCGCGGCTGTCGGCAGGCCGGAGCGCGAGCCCAGCGGAGCGGCCGCTCTCATTGGCGCGCCGGGGACAAAAAGTGGAGGGGTAGCAGCGGCGGCGCCGCGTGCCGGGCCAACGGCTCCCGGGGGCGCGCGGCCCGCGGCGAACGGGTGGGTAGTAGGAGGAGGAGGCGGCGGCGCTGCTGCTGAGAGGAGAAAGCGGCGGCAGAGGAGGTGGGGGGGGTGAAAGGCAGCGGGACCGGGACCGGGAAGATGAACCGGAGTTTCAACAAATCTCAGACTCTGCGGTATCTGGAGTGCAGCGCGGTGGAAGTGAAGAGTAAGGTGAGGAGAGCGCGGCGCGGCCTCGACCGCCGGCGGCGGCCACCCTGTCCCGGCCCGGTCCGGTCCAGGCGCCTCTCACGAAAATGAATGGAGCACACCCCCCTCTCTGTCCTCCAACACCCCTCCACCCCGCTTGGTACCCTCCTCACCGACTGCCTTCCCGCCCGGTGCTGCTGGAGCCGTGCGCCAGCCGCAGTCCCGGAGAGCGGTGACGGCTTGGCGGCAATCCGCGGAGAGGCGGGATCCCCGCTCCGGGCGCAGCTCCCGGCCTCGCCCCCGGCGAGCCGCCCCTGCCCGGCGTGAGACAACGGCGACGCCGCGACCCGACCCTTCCCCACCCGCCCTCGGGGCGGCGGCGTGGCCGCGGGCGGGCGGGCGCCGGGAGCCCCCCCCGCGCCCGGCGCTCCTGCTCGATCTTTTGTTTCGCCGCGGGGACTTCGGCGCTAACTTTGTGGGGCAGTTCAGAAAGCGGCGGTCGCCGGGCCGGGGGCGCCGGTGGGCGGATGGGAGCGCGGAGGCGGTGCCGGCCGCCCCGAGGGGGTCCTGTCCGGCCCCCCCTCCTCACCGCAGCCGCCCGGGTGCTTTGACCATCTCCAGTCTCTCGGTGCGGTTTGGCTGGAGGAGCGGGGGACCTGGGGAGAGAAGCGTCGGGTGTCCCGGCCAAAATCCTCCTGTAGGTCCGAGTCGGAGGAGCCCAAGCGATATGCATAGGGAAAAGCTTCACCCTCCTACGGCGGCTTTACAAACCGGGGCTGCCGGCACCCGCCATAAGCCAGCCAGCTTCTGCAGACCGGTGTCGTTGGAGAAGGAGTTGTGGTCTTCAGGGCTGTCATGTGGAGAAACTGAAGCCTGCCAGAGCTCGGCTTCTTAAAATGATGATATCGGTTGTCTGTGTTGCCTTGGACTCTCTTCAAGAGGCTCTGGTCACCCAGCACATCCAAATCTTGCCTGCCACCTCTGTGTGCAGAAATAAGTAGCATTTAAGCAAAACTGAGAAGTCTCCCTGGAAGCCTGTGGTTTATATTGCTATAACAGAAAAGGCATAGGCAATGTATAGTTTCAAAAGAGTAGGGAGTAATGTTAACATGTCCTGGAACTGCGCACAGCCCTGATCACCTGTGGAGGTGGTATTGAAGGTGGTATCTCTGGTACTTTGTGCTCAGTGCTCCCTGCTTTTGTCAATTGCTGCTGTTAATATTTGCGTTCAGATCAAACAGCATTGAGCAACACAGACACCTGAGGATGGTGGGATGACTTCAGGTGCCATTTCTAAATGTGGCACCTGAAGTGTAAGTCGAGGCCCTGATTTCCTAACCTCCTATTGGCACTTTGAAGGGGCGCAACTGCTCTGGAAAGTTCCATCCTGTTTCAATTGCTGCAAAGCTTTGGATTGATTTAGGTTGGACAAAACCTGAAAAATTGAGTCCAACTATAATGGTTCTAAGGTGTAGCCCACCCACAACATTCAGTGTAGCCCCCGGTGCTTCAAATCCGGCTTTCTAGTTACTGAGTTACATCCCATTCACAGTACGTGCTTCAAACTAAAGCCTTAACCACAGTAAGAATTTTTAAGTTTGTCCTCTCTCTTCTACTTTAATGTTGCCATAGTTTGAGTTTGTTCTATTAACAATTAAAAACCAACCTTATAATGAGCACCTCAAAGCCTCCTTTACAGCTGTAGGAATCCTGCAAGTGAATCCTATATAGTTCTACCAACACAGAGTGATTTAGGGAGGTTGTAAGTGTAGGAATGACTGCGGACTTGTGGAAAAGGAAAATAAACTTGTATTGGTGGGGGGTCTTCTGTAGCTCAGCGTTGTTACTTTAGAGAACTGTACTGCACTGGAAGGAAACTTTAGAGGCTAAATTCAAAGTATCCTGCTGAGGGCTCACACCCAGTGATGATCCATTAATGTGCACTGTGGGTCAGTGAAGGCTGTGCTGTTTAAATTTTTGGTGGGGTTATACTGTTAGTGTGACTTGTGCATAATAATATTTAGGCTGTTTATGTAGCAGGCAGTTGCGTGTTGTTGGCAAACAGAGGTTGGTACTCACATTGAAAGATAATTTTCTTCTGTCTGTAAAGCCTGTAGGTTCCTTTCATGGAGTTGCTCCTCAGTTGTTAGAGAAGATCCAGTGAAACGGTCTGGCCAATGGTACCTGGCCAGATACTGTATAAAGACTTCATACCTCTTGTTAAACCATGGTAATCTTGTAGGGTCAATTATGATGCTCTCTGTCTTGTCCCTGTGTATCACTGGGCTGTCCTGCTGTGATCATCTGGAAATTCAGATTGTTTTTTTGTGGATTGAGTGGACTATCTAAGGCCAGGGAAACAAAAAAGACTTAATAATGCTGCTTTTGGGAGCCATATGTAGTCAGCCTCTTAAACATTTACTTGCCTGTGTTTTGTAAGTATGATGCCTGTCCAGGCTTGCCTGAGAACTCGAAAGTTGAGTCTGAGAACTCATGATTTTGCAGCTATCGCCTGAGAGCGCAGCCTGCCAGGTGAGTGGAGGTGGGTGCAGCTCAGCCTCTGCGCTGGGGCATGCTGCTGGCGGGGGATCAAGGGATTCTCAGGTGGCTTTTCAAAGGCTGGGGAAGTGGCAGGCCGTGGGCAGGTGGAATCCCTTTTAGTGGAGGAGCCGGGTGTAAGCAAACGCTGCTTTTACACAACAGTGTGAAATAGCTTTTCTTCTCTGAAGATTGAGTTGGACGTGAAGGAGCTGTGAGGAAAAAATAGCTGTGGGGAGTTAGATGGGTGATAGCCTGCAAAGACAGGGGTTTTGATAGCTTGCCTCTGTTATGATAACCAGGTGGTTCCTTCCTAAAGGATAAACCACCATCCAGCTAATATATTGCGTAAGTCACCATTCAGAAATGGCTCCTGTGAAAACTTACTAAGATTTTCCTGAGTTCCTTTTCTTAACAAGAAAATTCTTGAAAGTTTGTTTGTGCCCTTGATTATTGGAAGGGGAGAGTTTGTCAGATCCTTAGTGCCATACTGGATAGGACACTTCTCTGTCAAGATCCAAGTATGGTTAAATCTTATGATTCTTGACGTGTGTCAGTATTATTAAAAAAAGGGGGTGGGGTGTGTGGTGGCAGAAAAGGAGTGAGGAAGCAACTTGGTGGCTGAACTCACTTCAGTTTTTCAACATCGTTCTTGTGCTGAAGCACCAAAAACTGCACACAGCATTCCTCTTCCCTTGTCAAATAGGTGTGTAGGTGATCAGATTTCAGCTGGTCTAAACCAGCCTGTACATTCCCTGGACCTAGCTTGACCCATCATCCCCCTACCCCTCGGAATGTGACCCAGAAGCATGCTTCAGCTCCAAACACTCATGTATGTGGGTGTCTCCATGCCTTGTACTACCTGGTGGGAGCATTTGTTAGTGATATGTTCTCTGGCTACATGTCTTTGTAGAAGGATGAGCTTTGTGCTGTGTAATACCTTTTGGCATACATCAATTTAATTTTTCTTTGGGTGATTGTAAGGTGCTGCAGAAGTCTCTCGAATCACTGTGGTGCAGGCAAATACTGAAGGGGAAAACAGAGCATCAGGTATCTGCACACCTCTGTTTTCAGACATGGCAGTGATGGAAATTCATATAGTATTCTGCTTTAAGAAGTCCTCTTCCTTTGGGCTTTATGCTTCCTCCCTTCCTCTGTCTCCTCCCCTGAGAGCTGTCCTTGTAATCAAAACACTTAAAAGCTTATTGCTAGATAGGAAAGCGGAAGAATAAAGAGAAACCTGCTTAGAAATTAGCACATGTCTTAGGAAAATACTAGCTTAATTGTAACTACACCCCACCCCTCTTCTCCCATCTTTCAGGACAGAATAGATTAGAAGCTTACTTCTTATCTAGGTGTTGTCTGTGTAGCTCAGGATTAATGTTTCAGTCCTTTTAGACAGGATCTGAAAACACATTATCTCACCGACTTAAAAGTAACAACTGTGGATTCTCATGTGTCTAGTACTCACTGGCTCCTCTCCTCCCATTCAGTGACAAGTAAAATATCTGCCCTCTGTGAAGAAATTGCCTCTAATCTCTGAAAAAGGTTTCCAGATGACCCTTTCTCTCCCTCTTCTCACTTCTACCAAGCGAGAGTTCCAGTGCGTGAGGTGCGTAAAGCTTTTTTTGTTTGTTTTGTTAAGAATCCTGACTGGGGCCAAGAGATCCCAAACCTATTTTTAATTTTCTTTCCTTAGCTTTACAGAGAGGTTGCAGGCCCCTCTTCCCATGAGTGTAAGTCTACAGAACTACAGAAGGATAAATAGATTTAAAATAGGAATTCCTACATTAATGATGAGACTTCTCTTTAGTTATAGCTCCATGTAGCCAATCCTATCTTGTCCTGCTCTGAATGAAGAGATTTCTTTTTTCTTGAATTGTATATACAGCTTTTCAAATACGAGGGTAGCTATCAGCCCAAGTGTATATTTTTTTTCCAGTCACTTGGATATTATGGAGTAGTAGAGGTGTAAGATTGCCTCAGGCCTTTAAATGGTAGGACTTCGAATTGTTTGTGAGTGTGGTGGGTTTTTTTCCCACTTTGAAACTGGCAGTTTTATGTTTCTGCCTTTAAAAGCAGCGGAGAATTGTTTTTCTACTACTACTATGATTTCCTGCAAGCCTTATACATGAGTAAGAATTCAATTTTTTTCAAAAATGGCTAAAAGTACTCGTGGTTCCCTGAAAAATAGTCCCTGGGCAGGGGGGGAGCCCCTTGTTGTTGCTGAACCCTCTCAGACAATGGAATTTTTGTTAACGGCTGAGGATTATAAAAGCACAGCTATCTGACTTAGGTGCTGACTGTGACATTTCTGCCTTATTAATAGTGTCATGTTTTCTTGCATTACAAACTGACTTACAAATTAACAGTAATATGACTAACATTCTACTACTATAAACAAACCCATTAAGATAAATATATCCAGCTAACTACAACCATGTTTCTTTACTGTCTTCTCCCATCATGTTTTGACTGTGTCCCAGTAAATGTTGATGTTCAAATGGATGCTGCAAATGAATGTTTAATAAGTTTTCATTCATACTCTGTGTTCAGAGTATAGACATGATAGTGTTATGGTCCTCAAAGAGAAGTATGCTGGACATCATCTATGGTCTGTGGTCTTATGAAGTCAATAGCAGGTAAAATGATGTGTTTTAGTCTCCGACAAGTACAGAAGTGTGTGCTTCAGCAAGCCTGCCCAACTGTTAGATTGATGTAATGTCCAAACAGCCTGTGAGTGATTTGTCCTGCTCACATGTCATCTCTTCTTTTTAGGAGTGTACCTGTGCTTCTTACAGAAAAGATAGCTTTTTAAAACTTTTCACATCTTTTTTTTTTTTTCTCCGCCCTCCTCCCCAAAAGTTGCTGATACTGCTCAGACACCTTTGTATTACCCCATGACTGTTTAGCTATTACGCAATGTGTGTACATATACTGTATTTGAAAGGTATAAAGTTATAAAGGTATAAACACCAAGCAGTATTATAACTAGTAATAGCAGTAAGAGCAAACTTTCTTTACAGGGGGACTGGTAAAAGTGATTTTAAAGGTCTGATTCTTCTTTGACTGGTGTTAACTAAGTGAGAGAGGTCTACAAATTGTCTTTTCCAGCTTTTTGCACTTTGATTCTGCTCTAGCCCTGAAGCCTTACAGACCTTCTGAAGTTTTAAGAAATGTTTTCCATGTGTGGCACACTTTAAAATTGATCAAAAAGCATCGCTCTTTTTAAACCTACAGGATGTTAAAACAGACTTTAAGTCTGCTTTAAGTTTTTAAGCATTACTTCATATTCTTCCAAGTTACGGTCATAATTGTCATACCTAGAATAAAACTAAAATAAGTGCAGTGAAAAGCCCAGTAACCAGCTGATTTAACTTCTGGTTTTGAGCTTCAAAACATACTTGATTATATGCAAACCAAATGTGGCACAGACTCTGAAAACCGCAGTGCTTCCCCCTCTCAAAGACAGTATGCCACAGCAATAGCAACTTGAGAGGGTCTGGATTGTTGCAAAATGTGTCAAGAGAAAGAGACTGTAAACCTTAATCACTTAAGAAATCTTGCCTTTATTCCTTTCCTTCCCAGTTTGCTGAGCGTCTCATGGCAGGTATTGTGTTTATTCTGATGTGCTAAACAGCATCTATTAAACTCCTGGTTGCTCTATTATGATAAATCTTTGTTTTTCAAAATAGGATGCCTTTCTGAAGTGGTCATACCTAGTAAACTCAGGTCTGTCTTTAAATGGTTATGTGACTTGAGAGAAAGTGACTGCATCAGAAGAAGTTACCGTGCAGCCGCTGAGCCACAACAGTTGGTCCTGTGCATGCTTACTGCCCTTCACAGATGGGAGGCCTAACTTTTCAGCTGAAAAGGTTTTGTGCAAAAAAGTCCTTTTGTGACAGTTAAGATGACAGCTACAATAAGCACTAGCACAGTGTAACCATTTTCTCTCGCACTATGTGAGCAGAAGTGCCTGTATGAGATACAGGGAACACTGGGCAATGTGCTTTGAGTTACCTGGCTTCACAGAGCATGGGGTGGAGGAGGATATGCTCTGGTGTTAGGATTATAGTCTCATGCCTTGAGTAACAACAACAACAAAAAAAGAGTAAAAAAAAAATCTATTTAGAGAAAGATGGTAGTTACTCTGATAATATTCCTATAGTTAGTATACTGTTACAGGCTTGGGTGCTAGCTGTGCTAACCAGATAGTTATCAATGTGCCTATGATGCACTGACCAGAAAGCTAAGACTGCTTCTTATGTGTTTTAGCACCTCCCATATTCTCCTGCTTTTGATCCTGCCTCCAGGTTCTTGCCTTTGCTTTTGTAATAATTTATGGCATAGTAACTTGAGAATTTCTGACCTGCTTAAAACTTTGTCCAGACAGTCTGTCTTATGTGAGTAGTCTTCTGAATTTCAGTCTCACCACACAGAAACAGTCCTAAAGGATATTGAACAATGGATCTTTAATTTGCTCAGGTGCTCTTTAAAGTTGAAAAGTTGTTTATAGCCAAATCAGAAAAGAATGTCTCCTGTATGATGTTAAAATACCAGTGGAGGCTCTGTCTGGCAGGCTGGAAGACTAGCCACCTCCAAGGAGTTCTTCAGGGATGCAATTAATAGTGCTTTCCTCAGTAGTCCCTTATCATTCCCTTTGGAAGAGACTTTGTGCACACTCAATCTGGGCTTTTAGTAACCAAGAAACACTCTTCCAAGGATTGATTGCTTGCCTCTAATTACCTTTACAATGCAGGCCAGAAGTTAAAGATGAAATACATCTTTGGAGACATTCCCTCCCTCTAAGTGAAGGCAAAATCTCCCCTACAGAGGTAGTTGCATTCCCATTGGAAATTCCTGAGGTTAATTGAGGCAGAAATATCTTGAGCAGGGTGTGGTGCAGCAGCCCCAGGGCCACCTGGCCTGGGGCCATCCCTCCTGCTTCTGTCCTGCAGAGCTGTTCCCAGTCCCCCACCAGGTCTTGCTAGGTGAGTGTGTATGCATCAAGTGACTTCTCTGCAGCTGTTTTTGGCCCTGAGCTCATGGGGAAAACCCCTGGTGGAAACTAAAAATGTCCTAAATAAATCTGAAACCAGCCAAAGCCCTCACTAGTTACAGGTGTCTTGTAACCATGCAGATATCTCACAGTAAGTGCCCAGAAAGTGGTTTGCTCTTGCTAGAGACCTGCACTAGAGCAGGGCTGCCTTTCTGCAGGAAGGAAGCAGCTCAAGGGATTGTTGACTGTTGGCAGAGTTGACCAGACCTGATTCAGTAGCCCTCTATATGACAAAGTGCCAGAAGTTTCTTTCCTCCTCATGCTGATGGTGACATGCCATGGATGTATGCATGCTGTGCTGTATTTTTGCTAAAGCTGTGTGGTGCCATGGTGTGTGTGTGGTGCTTGGTGTCCTCTTGAAAATACAGGATGAACTTGGTCTACATCCTTTGCAAACAGACTTTGGTTTGTTCCAAGAGATGTCAGGGGCTGGAAGAAAAAAGGAAGATATTTGATTCTAGAAAGGTAGACCAACTACTTATGGCAAAGATTTATTTTAAAGGCTTTGCTGTGAACGACTGTTTCTTGACTGTGGGTTTAAATATTAAAAGTTGAGGCAGTGAGAAAGGCTGGCACCATGTGCTTCTTGGAGGCAGTACTGACTGAAGGGCATACTAGGGAGAAAGCAGCTATACTGGTGACCTAATAGGAGAGAAGCTACTGGAGCATGAGTGGTAAAGAAAGGGATGATGAGTTCAGAAGGACAGGCTGGGAAAATAGTTTTTAAGTATTGCTTTTTTCACAAACTGCCACAAAGTAAAAAATAGTTGGGTGGTAGTGAGGCAAAATGGTGTTTAGGAAAGGGAAAAGTAGAGTGATAGTCAAGGTGAAGTACAGATGTGCAGATGTGTAGCTGAATGGTGCCCATGGATTTAAGATATCGCACAGAAAATATTTGGGTAATCAACATACAGATGTGTGCAACTGCCTGGATGAAGGGTGGTATTCGAGTTCCAGGTGCTGGGGAAGGCAGTGTAATGGTCTTATGCCCAATAATCATGAAAGATGGTAAGTGAAGTGAGGAAAATGGTCAGCTTAAAGTTTCCCTTGAGCTGAGCATCTGTGAAAATATCAGTAAGAGATTCTGTGGGAGCTGCCTCTCATGAATAGAAGTTGATCTGAGAATGATGTGCACAGAGAAAAAAAGCTGAATTAGTTATCTGAGTTGATGCAGAAAAGTGGTGTCATGGACCGAACCTTACAGACCATTGGAGGGGTTGCAGAGGCTGCTTTTCAATTGAAAAGCAGGGACCTGAAGCATTGTGTCCAAAAAGCATGAAAATAAAGGGGTTTCTTTGCGGGGAGGAACTACTGAATTGAAGATATTAGAGCATGACTATTTTCATGGGGGAGTGAAAGGTGAGACTACAAGGGAGAAGGGTAAGAGTATGGCATGATGCCAATCAGGAAAAAAGTTTGAGGGAGAAGGTAGTGAAATTGTGTCTGTGATGGGGTTCCAATGAAGGACAACTAGAACAGAGGATGTCTTGCTCTTGTGACTGTCTCTTGGAAGAAGTAGCAAGAGGTGAATAGGGGACTGAGCAGAACACAAAATCCACTTGCCACCAGCTTGATCACTGGGATGGAGCAGAGTTGCTTTGGGGCAGCTGGTTGAAGGGGAAAAGAGAGACCTTTTTGCTGAGAATGTCTGCTTGGTGTGTGGCATCCTGCCACTAGCAATAACTGCTGTGAGAGTGGGAGCAGAGCAAGAGAGTGCTGGGTGAGCTGGGGAAGACGTGGCTGGGAACAGAGAAACACATACATGAATGTGACAGCAGAGCTCTGAAATTCCAGATGAAGCTAGCCAGCACAGAGCATTCACATTCAGACTTCTCTCCTCCTCTTTCTTGGCTTCTGCTTCTTCTCACTGATAAAGTAGCCCTGCTCGGGCCTTCCTCACTTTAAAAACCTCACAGGTAAGCAGAAATTACAGTCTATGCAAGGACGAAAGTGTTTGTTTTTCTTTCTGTTCCTGATATTCACTTCATGGGAAAAGTAGGTAGCTAACGTAATTCATGTTTATTGCTAAATGTTGCTCTTTGATGTTTTCTTACTACAATAGCCTGAATTCAAAACCAGCAATAAACTAGAGGGATGGCACCTTGTAAACACAGGGCTTCATTTTTGACCCTGCAAACGTTTTGAAACGTAAAATTTAAAGAAAAAAAGATGGTCTCTTTTGCTTGCAAATAACTCTTCCATTTCATTGCACAAAATAGCAGCCTTTCAAGTAAACAAACCTCAAAATTCTGTTCCCTCCTCTTCTCTGGCCTCTGGTCTCCTTAATCAGAAAAAAACCCCACAGCTGATTGCTTTTGATCAACCTGCATAAGTTTTGGTCAGCTATCTGTGACTTCTTTTTTTTGATACAACTTTTATCAGAACACTTTGGGTTTTCTTTTTTGCTATTTTTTTCTTTGCATCTGTTTTTCCTTAGGGTTCCTGCTTGATGTGGAGCGTTTTATTGGGTGCTTTTTGTCATTTAGCAGTAGAGAGCACATCTAGCATAGTGGCTGGCTGACACTTTAGAGGATCTTGGGCCAGTTTATTCTTTGTAAAACAAAATGTACAGTTCTTTATAGTTTTTTTTTTTCTTTTCAGTCAGGCTAAATTCTTTTAAGTTCCCTGGGACCCTCCTGTCCTCTGACTTCAGCAGTAGTAGATGCTGTATTTGCATTAGATAAATAGGTTACAAACATTTACTTTATTATGGAAAACTAATCTGCTTGTTAAAACTGTTAGTTTATCAAACAGTATAATACAGCATTGTTCTGGCAGATACTCTGCTGGCAGACACCGGTCCTTGTGTCTCTTTCTGTGGAGGGATATACTAAAGATGAACTTTGTTTGTAGCTTAGAAAAGAAGACAGTCATCTTGCCTATCTGTGCAAAGCCCTCAGCATTTGTAGTTTCTTCAAGATATGTGGTGGATGTTATCTTGAAATCCTGACTGAATACAATGCAGAGTACCCAGTCTCCAAGCTGTGCGGTACTGCAAAACCTGTTATTACTGTGATACTCTCTATCAGCCTCATGAGGGATGATGAATGAATGGTCACTGCTGAAGCATTTTTTTTTCCTCTTCTGAAAAGACCCATTGACGATGGTTGCTGTCTGTGTGTATGCAGGGAGTACAGTGAATTAATCAGCTAAACTACTACTACAGTAATAACCTTAAAACAACCAAACATTATCCACATTACCTGCTTAAATCTATTTTGAAGAGACTCATCCCTCCTTGTACTCCTCTCTGCAGCATCACCTTCTTGCTCCCTTGCTTTTAAAGGGCTGCATCATGCAAAAAGCACAAGCGAAATCGCTTCCATTTGTTTATTGTTGCCCTGTTCCTAGATGCAGGAGATTTGTCTTTTGGGCTTTTCCTGAGGTTGAACACGTGAATGAGTTCATTTGACAACACATCAGACCTCAGTGCCCCAAGTCTGCAATTGCATCCCTGTGGGTGGACTGTTACCCACGTGTCATGGTTTACTGATACAATCATGTCCAGTGTGCCCATAGGGGTTAGGCTAGGAGGCCTGGCCCTTTCATCAGCTGTCCTCCTCTCCCATGGCAGCTTAAGCTGATCTTTGGATCATACTAATGTGTGAATAACCATCCTTGCTTCTTTCCTCATTCCTTTCCTGTGTCACTTTCCCACTGAGGGTGATGTCCCAGTATGGGAGCTGGTCTGTGTCTTGATGCATGTGTTGGGCAGAGCAGAACGGTTGCCCTGGCAGACCATGCAGGGCCAGGTGTCTGGGCAGTTCTGTGGGATGGGTGTTGTACTAACTGGGGTGAGACTGCACAGCATCCACTTCCTTGTAAGTACCATGCATGCTAATGGTCCTGAACAAGTCGTCTGTCCAGTAAACAAGTGGTTACTGGGATTGGCATCCAAATTCCTCGTCCTTTTTTGGCTGAAGGAATCCTGTGTTCCTGTTCAGGTGAGCAGAGCAGGTGAGGCAGCCCTAAACAAAGTCTACAAAGACCTTGTTCTCACCCCTTTAGTTTACCATGCAGATGTTAAACTCGTCACTTGAAGATGGTGGCTTCTTGTTCAATTCTAGGAAAAATAGAACTTTAATATACTTTTTGAATAATGAAACTCAAGATTTATGTCAGTTTAAGCTTTGTCAACAGAAGTAGGTTGCCACTTGGAGTTTTCTGGAGAGGAGGAGGGGGTAGAGGACAAAGGAGGACTGTGTTTCTTCCATTGGAACCAGCTGTGGTTTGTTCAGCTTTTGTGCATTTGGATGGGCACTCTGAATTGAAATCCAAACTGGAACTAGCAGTTAATATTACAAACAAACAGCATAATTTGACTAAACAAGCTTTCAGATGATCAGAACTAGGCTTTGATGCTGAAGAGTGGGATTTTCATAACTGCGGAAGTAACTTGAGAACGTGCACCCAAAGCCAGTAGGGTTGTTAGTGTTTTGGTTGTGTGGTGGTTTTTCTTTTTGCTTTAAGATGATTATGGTGATGATTCATACTTTTGTTAGTCTCAGCAAGAGAGTGGCTTGCATGTATAAGTTGATTTAACATCTGAGAACCTCTAAGCAAGCCATTTTCCATTTTGAGGAAGAATTTATCTACAGAAGAGGCTTAGAGTTTTTCTTCTTATTTATTTGCTTGTTAGTTTGGTTTTTTTTTTGTCTTCTTCCCCTGCTATTGACTGACTTTGCAAATGAGAATTTCCATGAGATCCTAGTCGCAGCCTTCCTTGTTCAAAGGATGTTCCTTTGTGGATTTTTTAGTTTACTAGTCCTATGCAATCTGAGTTAAGAAATTAAATGTACCAGAAAGATTATTTAAGCTACTTGGTTTAACCAGATGCCTGTTTTTTCACTCTCTTAATCTCCTTAAGTAGAGAATCTAATTTTTTTTCCTCCTGTTCCTAATAACATGTTTGATATCTAATATCAGGAAAAAGGTCTGCTGAAATATTGTCCTCAGTCAATTTCTGACTTATTTTAAATAGCTTCATTAGTGAATTTATAACATTTTCAATTGTCTTGTGCCAAGTTGTCCTTGTGTGTTTTTTTTTTTAACAGCGCCTTTTTTTTAACATCCACTTACTGGTCTGTATAGTGTCAAAAATAAAGACCAATGGAGTGACATAAATATTTATCCCATGAAAACTAACTTAGAATAAGAACTTCCCTTCTCCTGTATAGGTACCAGGAAATTCAGGAGGCATGTAGAATCAGTGTATTTCCTAATAAAAAGCTGTGTGCTCACACACTATGCTGCTTAAAGGTCTTGTGGTTGAGATCTCAGTAGTATTGATGGGAAATGTGCAAAGAATTTTTAGAATGTTGTTTGAATAGCTGAGTAACTTCTTTTGAAAGCAGTGGAGAACACTTCTGCTTTGGAGAAGAATGGTTCTGTGGATGCCCAAGATGATTATAATGAATGATGGAGCTTCAAATTTAACACCTACAAATGCAAATCCTCTAGAAGATTTAATGAAAACTTAAAAACTATTTTTTAAATATTAGGTGGCACACTTGAGTGTGTCTTGTCAAGTGGGCTTGTGTCTTGGTACCTATGGGTATATTCTAATGTGAGGATCTAAAAGGTCATTAGTATACTTGAAAGCACCAATGTGTGACTATAGTCATCATGAAGACAGAGATGATGTACACTGTGTTCAAATGTCAAGCTAGAGCATTGGGCTGTGGTGACATCTGACAGCAGATGCTCTGTTTTCTCTTGCAGTTTGGGGCAGAGTTCCGAAGGTTCTCCCTGGATCGCTACAAGCCAGGAAAGTTTGAAGATTTCTACAAACTAATTCTTCACATTCATCACATAGCCAACCTGGAAGTGATGATTGGATATGCTGATGTGCATGGAGACCTTCTCCCTATTAATAATGATGACAACTTCTTCAAGGCTGTTTCAAGTGCTCATCCACTGCTCAGGGTTTTTATACAAAGACAAGGTAAGATGCAAGTCATTTCACTGCCTCAAAGTGTGCTGGGGCAAGATGAAGAGTGGATTTGTGGCCTTCATTTAAAGGCTGAAATTATTCTCTTCCTCTCGGGCACTTCATTACAACTTGCAGGAATGGCACAACTTCAGGGGAGGTAGAGGGGTTGCAAGGTGTTTGAAGGGTAACATGCTCAGAATCACCGTGAGCCCCTTCTTTTCTAAGGGCAGCGTACCTTGTGCTGCTGCTACTGTGTTGTCACTTGAGGATGCCAACTGCACCGCTACACGTGTTTGAGGGAGGAGAAAGTCACATTTAGAAGCCTTACCTTTGTATCTTGATAGTGGCATACTCAAATGATTCATGCCTGTATAGTGTGTTAATACAGATATGTAGTTTTTAAAAAAAAAAGTCACAAATGAGGTCTTGTTTAATCATGTTGATCCTGTTGGACAGACGGGGTCAACAAATGATGACTCTCCCCTCTGTCTTTACACTAAGGAGTGTTGAATCTTCCCATTTTGAATCATGAGGCGAACCTTGAGCAGAATTGCCCAAATATCAAAATGACATCAGGATTAAGTTGACCGTGTGTTGTTCTTTGTCAAGCTCTTATTGCAGATGAAACCTTCTCCTTAAAGACCATGTTTGGCAGTTGCTTCAGATGAGGTCTGTTTTTATAATTGTGTGTCTTCCCCATAATGCTCCATAAATCCCAGGGGAACTTAACACAGTTAACACTACCTCCACAGTTTTCTCAGCCATATAGTGATTAATAGCACAGGACTTGTGGAACTAAAATTTTGTCAGTAGCAGAGTCAGAAATGAGACCTGATCTGACTTTTTTTCAGCAGTCATGTAGTGCTTTTGGCCTGGACTTTCTGCTCTGTGAGTGTTTGCACTGATAAGGGTTTAGCAGGAGGCTCCAACTTGCTCGTTAGTAGGAGTTGGTGTAGTGTGTGGTTTGATTCGGTGGTGTTAGACAGACCCAGGGCTGTGGGGCCCTCTCCATTCACAGCATGCTGGCAGTGACCTTCTAGATGGGAATAAGTGCTCAGAAGGTAATGGAGAAGAGGACTAGGGTGGCTTGTTTTGTGTCTGTCAGATGAGTGGAAATATCTGTGGGAGAGATCTTGGGTTGCTAGCTCTGCCTTCTGAAAAAAAAAAAAAAGCAAAGGTAGATGACAAATCCTATTAAGTCTCCTTCCTGCACTGCCTGTTAGGACTTGTTAATATTCATAGCGGGTCAGGTTATGAGAATTGCTTGCATGACTTTATCATGCCTGCATCAGTTCGAGTTTATTCATGTCTCTGGATCGCTCCTATTTGAAATGCAGCTGTCCTTGCTCTGCTTGGGCATACTGCTGAAGCCACTGAGTACCCCTAACTCTGCATTGGAAGGGGGCTTGCCACCAAAATGCCAATCACAGAAACATGCGAATGAGAGAATTATTGACTACATGTGGGGAAAAAATACTGCCATTTTCTTTAGTAGAAGTGTGCTAGTTTTGAATATTTATAACTTTTAACTTTAATGGAAAAGTGCTGTATGTCCTTTTTAAAGAAAGCTTTTCTTTTGCATGTTGTTCAGTGTAAAGAATTGTGCTGACAAGTAAGGAAGCTCATATAAGCGGGAAGACGGGCCCATGCCTTCTCACATGTGGCGAAGCCTGAAGCTTTCCCAACACACATTCTCCTCTGCTCCCTCTATAAAACTGAAGGAAACAGTTAATTCTGGCCTGTCCTTTTGATTAGTGGTACCGTAATAATGGATGTTTGAGATCCATATTTGTGGATGCTCCCAGTCATGTCTACTTCCTTTTCTGAGAAGAAAGCTTTAGAAATTGTTCTAAACAGGAGATACGGAAATCTTATTTGTCTCTTCTTCCTTTGCTCCGTCATACCCTCCACTGCTTTCCCTGTCTTCAGGCTGGGGTGATGGAGCTATGCTGATTCTTCTGCTGGAGACCTGCACTAGAGAATAAGGTGACTAGCACAAAGGAATCATTGCCATCCAGGGGTATGTGGGGTCCCTGCAGTACTACAGCTCACACCCTAAACTGACTTCAGAGGCAGGAAACTAAACTCACAGGGATGCTAGTGAAATAGGAGGCCAGTCCTCTCCTGTGACATTGAAGGAGACTGCAGACCACATGCTCTCTAGCCTGTTGGGTTAGGGATCACTGCCCTTCAGTGAAAGAAGTCCTGGGAGGTGGCTGCCAAAGGTTGTTCTCGCAGCCTTGTACAGTAGGGAGGGTTTGAGAGAACTGGGCACAGAAGTATACATAAGAATTACGCAGGCATGGAAGGACTGTATACTTGAAACTTAGGTCTTTTTCTAGCAGAAAAAACTTTTTATCAACTACATGATTAGTCATCTTATCTGTTTTCCTGGTTTATAGCAGGGTTATCCTTTATCTTGTCAAGTGAATTATACAATCATGTTGAAACAGCTTAACTATTTGTTCCCAGAGCATCAAAGCAGGTAACGTATTTGTACAATAATCAAGCAACAGTTTGCTAGTTTGATTTTTTTTTTGTTTGTTTGTTGCTTGTTTGTTTTTTAGTTGTCTCTTATCTGAGCTTAGTCTCGCACTTTTCAATTCCAAAGTGCTTCCCTTACTTGTCCCCAGAGGCAAGCCCCATATGCACTACTTGGACTCTTACATACCAGGTTAGTGTCCAGATACGGGATAACTGTTTTAACTGCACTTTTTCCTATTTGTTCAAGTCTTCTGAGCCACAAATTTTTCAGGATCACAGTAACTGTTCCCTCCCCAGGCAGGGGATGTCGGAGCTTTTTAGCCAGCCTTTTTACTAAGGACCTGAATTGTCATTCCCAGTGTCCCTGTAACAATTACCAGTCATGCTTTTTGGGGCCTTGAAGGCTCTGGGAAATTTGCAGGTTACATTTGAGTAAACTCAGCTATGACAAATACTTATAGCTCATAGGGATCCATTTGCTGAAAGAATGTGGTGTTTTCTTTTTTTTTTCCTTCCAATACCAAATTACAATGCAGACAAAAATCCTAATTGATTGAACTAGGCTATAAAAAGAAAAGGCAGTTTCCCTTTAACTTGCTTTCCCAGGCTGCAAGTATGTTGTAAACTGATGTGGCTCTTTTGACTTTGTTAATACAGTTGTGAATTACATCAGCTGATGCTTTGAGGCCAAGCATTTATTCACTTGGCTTTAAATGGTATCAGACATATCTAGAACTCTCTATGGAAGGTTCCTGCTGCTGGGGAAAGGTCGGATGTCTCAAAGATCTGAGAACAAGGAAGGATGCAAGGAATTATGAATGTGTTTGACTTGCTCCATAATAACTGAACTCTTGTACTCTAACCAAGACCTGTGTGAAGGAAGAGGTTTTCTTATGATGCAGTTGGTCATTATTTTTTCAACCCTTAGTTTGTTCTGTCTGATTTAACATTACAACACTTGAGACGGTCTTTTGAATACTGCAAAAATATTTAAGTTTAAGCTATGAATTGAACCAGAAACAAAGAACAGAAAAACTGAAAGGAGTTACTATTGCATACTGTGAATGCATTACATTTTTCCTTGCATGATTAAACTGAATGGTGTTATTATCAAATCTTGCTTTAATGTTTATCTCCCAGAGGCAGAGTATGTGTTCAAACCAGGCTGTATTGGAGGCTTTTAAATAGAATGGAACAAATAGCCGAATTATAAACCTGCCAGAAATGTCTGCTTGAACTTTGCAAGGAGAGCATAAGGACATAAATGAAGGTCTACTAGGTAACGGGAATTTCAGAGTTTCTCCTCTTTTGCTTGGCTTACCTACTATGGTGTCCTTAACCTAGGAAGTATAGAAACTTAGGGAAGTGTTGCAAAATGAACATGCCGATCACCCTGTGAGTACCCTGTGTAGCACATTTGTCCAAGGACAAGAGCAAGATCCAGGACCAAGATGCTGAAGCAGAGCAAGCATAGTGAATGGAGTGATATTTGGCTCTAATTCTAACAAAGCATGTGACTGTAGTTCCAGATTAATTATTCTGATTCTGGGAGAAGTGATGGAAGCTGCTGATGACCAGACAGACCTTCGCTTCCTACTGCTCTTGAGGTTTGTAGAGCTTGCATGGGCAGGAACAGAAAACCTGCTGTAGGTCAAGTAGCAAAGTAGATGAGAGAGGTGGTGAGCAGCCTGTCAGGCCTCATCTTGATGCCAGACTGAGGCCAAATGAACTCTTCTGGGGAGCCTTTTTGTTTTGTCCCTATTGCAACTCAAGTTGTGTCCTGATTGTGGTTTGAGGTTTTGGACCACTGCTTGCTTTATCCGAGTTTCAGCAAGTGTCCTTGTTCCTGTAAATCTGTAGTGTTGATGAAATCCCTTAGCAGACTGATTCTCAAGGAAAGTTGACGGAATTGGGGCTTGGAGAAATAACAAATTTACTTAAATATTCAGGCTGTCTTGACAAGACATACAGAGTCTCAGTGGGGACTGTGATTGCGCACGTGCCTGTCAGTGTGATTACAGCTCTTGTTCTTGTGAATCAGCAGGTGTATTACTGTTGCTCTTAAGCAACTTCCATAAAAATCACAGTAAATTAATGAATGTGGGGGCACTTTGTCATCCTAAAGCAGATTCTAGATCAATTTCACAATCTTTCCATCAATAAAATTAACTTTTGTCATGGTTTAACCCTAGCCAACAGCTAGAACCATGTAGCTGCTCACTCGATATTGTCTTGCATTTTGTGGTCTGGAAAACTGTTAGTGTGTAAAAATCTATTAAGTACCATCTTCAGAAACTTTCTATAAGTGTCCTTTCTTTTGTAGTTTTATTTTCATAGTCCCTTACTGTAACAGTAAACCAGTACTGAACGGCAGTCACTGCTTTTTTCCTCGAGTGGTTAGAGCTGCTGTCTACCAACAGTTCTCGTGTAAAGCTTGAACCAAAATCAACCGGGCAAAATGTGCATTTACCTGGTTGGGTTTTGGACTTGTCTTGTTTTTACATTAAATTAAAGATCGGAAGATGCTGATTTTGTTCAACCGCATGCAGTGACTAATGTACTTAGTGCTCTGCTGTGCAACATATTTTTCTATGTTCAGAAGTAGTTCATAACTTTGCAATTTGTTATTCACCTGGCAAAGTTCTGTTATGCTCAAAGTACCAACATCTGTGCTTAGCTTTCTTGTATTATAAAATCAGACTAATCACATACAGTTTTAAAATGTGCTAATGGGAATCATGCCCGGGTCTGACTGAAAAACCAATGGCGAGTTGTTTTATTGTCTTTCATACTCTAAGCAGATAATCCCCAGGAATGGTAGCTGGCTATCTAACCACGTATGTAAACACCAAAAGACTGGCCTTGAGGCAGCAGCTGAAATGAAACCAATTTCCACCTACCTAAAACCTTTAACTCTCTGCTCAGACTTCCAGAGTGGGTACAGTTGGAAAAGTCTGAGTTGAAGTCTTCTACGTCATCTTTTTGGTTCTTCAGTAACCTTCCTGTTTATTTTACAGTACAGGCATTGACTTCACCTTCTCAAAATCTTGTCTTTCCAAACAAGAACAATGTGGTTTTACTGCTCTTTAACGGCATATTAAATAATAAAGCAGGTTTCAGCACATGTTGAAAATACTGAACTGCTTCTGGTCTTGCTCTTCAGTGAGCTGTGTAGATTTTCACAGTGGTATTACATGAGTCTGAAGCAAAAAGTTGTGCAGAGGGTGACAATGTCTTAATTTATCTGCTACTATATAGGAGGATGGGGGGTGGAGAGCGAAGAAGTTCTTCCTGATGCTCAGTGTAGCTCATTGGCGCACTAGAGGATGCGGCTCTGCTGTTAGACTGTCCCAAAGCTGCTGCCTTGTCTCCTCTGCCCTGCCATGACCTGGGGGCTGAGCTCTCTAAGCCAGCTTTTTGGCAGAAAACTGTTTGAGTGAGGAGGTAACAGGATGGGCAAGAGCATAGCAAATGAAAAGCGACTTAATGCTGCCATGAAACCTCTGCTTCCTTGGAGAAAGGAACTTGTTGTCTTGTAGCCTTTAGAAATGTGCAATGCCACTGTATTTGCAAAGCATCTTGTCTTAGTGCTGACAAGATCAGGGGATGGTGGTAAATTTCATGCTAGTATAATAGGAATTGCTGCTAGGCTTCAATCCTTTCATGATTTTTCCTCAAACATCTCTGTTTTTGAGCTGGAGGGGTCTTTGAATGCTTGTCAAGCCAAGTCCCACTCAAATCCTTTGATATCTGAAGATAAGTAAAATGCAGCTGTTTGTTCCAGTGAAGTCTGGCAACAAATTACTGTAACTTCTGTTCTACCTTTCATGTGCAAATGATGAGACTGGGTAATCATTATCTTTCAACTACTTTATTAACCATCTTGATAAACATTATTTTTTATCTGGCTTTTCAGACGTAAACACAAAACGGCCTTGTATTTTTGTTGCTGGCACAGTTAGTGATACCTGGTGGCTGAGCAGAGCCAGCATGAGGCTGCTTCTCTCCTTTTTGTAAACTCCATTTTTAGAGCATAAGGATACTTGATTTACTTTAATTGCAGTTAGAATGCCTGGTAAGCCAGAATTTTCAGTGAAAGGAGGGGGAAATGAGTGGAAATAGCGTGGCTTACAGATGGGCTTTGTAGTGTTTGATGATAACTGGTAGTGGGAACTGTTGCAGCAATACATGCTGCAAAAATATAGTAGTTGCAGTGTAGAGTAAGCATGGAACAGAAGCCTGGCAAAACTGCTGCTGCTCTGTCACTGGTAGCAAGTGTTTGTTGCACTTCTGTGTTAAAGCTACATGGGATTCAGTTTCAGTTTCCAAGTTTTAATAATAACACAATCAAATATATTAAAAGTAGACTGTAGCGGTTGATGCTTCTTAAAAATTGCATCAAGCTGGTAATGGCATCACACATTCTGCTGAATTTACACTAAAGAAACTTGTTTACAGTGGGAACTTGTGCAACCTTTAATAGGATTCTCTACTCAACTCCATTATTTGCTTGATAACTAGCATGACTTGCTGGTAACCCACATGAGAACGAGCAAATAACCACTCTCTTCTGTCCCTCCAAACTCCTTTTTGTTGTCTTACAGTTGCAGATTGCTGCTTTGACAGTGCTTTAAGAAGCAAAATAGCAGAACCCGCATCCCCCCCAATTATGCTTACTTAAAGATAGTCTCAAGTGAAGCTAATTTTTTCTTTCTTGGTCTGACCCTATTTAAGATAGTGAAGCTGCTCTAACAGGGGGCCTCACTGAATAAAAACAGTGATGATGAAGACTTGTCAAATGAACTACCCCTGTTCAGGTCCCTATAAGGGGATTTTCCACTATTTATTTTTTCTTAACTTTGTAGGCAAAACAAGAGAATCTGTTTCCTGCTCATGGCTCAGGTTTTTTCCTGTTGTGCCTAGCTGTCATTTCCCTTCTGTAAGTGATGGAAACAAGTACAATGAGCAGATGATAATGAAATGCACTTGACGGTCTCTTCTTTAACACCAGGTTTTACCTGAACAGGCCTCACAAATTTAAATTAGCTTTCACGTAGTGAGGGAGGGTAGATAGTATAATGCAAATAAAAGTATTAACTCAAGATTCTGACCTTCAGGAATAGGCTTTCTACTAAATTTCTGAAGTACTCTAAACTTTTCAAGTATACTAAAGGGCTTAGGGCAACTTATTCAGTAGGCTCTTGCACTGAAAGGAAGCATGCGGTGAAGATTGTTTCTGCTAGGTGTTTGTGGTAGGCACTGAAAAACTAAAATACAACTCAACAATTATAACTCCAGTCAAACCATATTTTTTTTTAAGTGACTGAAAGCTCCTGTCTTGTCTTCAGACTGCCTGTGTTGTGGGCAATGTATGCTCCAAATTTAAATACGAGTGTCAGCATTAATACTGCGTAAGAACTCTAGATATCTTTCAACTCCAAGAGAAAAAGTGGTTTGGGGGAGGTTGAAAGAACTCTTTCTTGAACCTGCCCCTGGTGATGATCTACTCAAATCTTAATTTTTTCCCTCTGTGCTATGTTTAGAGTAGCAAAGAATCCTGTGGGAATATTAAGGAAACTATTAACCTAGAAAAACTTCTGTTGTTCTTGCTCTTCAGTTCCCTGCCATGTGCTG
>BJBW01005782.1:95042-110074 GCA_004320125.1 Scolopax mira
TGCTTCTTCACAAGTATTGCTTTTTCTTCCTTTAAGCTCTCAGTTTTCTAGTCCTTGCCTTAGTTTCTTAATTGTTCTGCAAGGCTGTTGTTCACTGGGCAGGAGAGTGTGTGCTGGGTGAAAGCATGCAGGTGCTAGTGCCTGTTTCACTTCAAGTGCTAGAAGGTGGCTTGGAAAACATTGGCATCAGTGTGGTAGAGCAGCAGTGACAGAGCAGCTATGAAAATAGCAATTTGTGAGGGGAAAACTGTGTTACTGTGGGTCTTCAACCAACTCTCTGATTATCCCTTTATGTTAGAACTAATAGAGGAGTTGAGAATTAAAAAGCACTAAACACTACTGTAAAATTTTAAAGGATAACATTTATGTAATTTGAACTTGCATATGAATAAAATTATGTACTCCCTGGTGCCTGTGGAAGTTGGAGAGCTGGAAACCACTGGAGTTGGTGGAAGGCACTGTCTTGGTGTGGCAGTGGCAGCACTGAAACAGCAGTTGTCTCTTCAGCTGCTGTAGGTGAACACAACTGTTTCCTTTAAAGCTGAGGTATGGGCTGAGGATTTGAAAAGGCCTCAATACCACTGGGATGTGCTAAGAGGAGGTCTGTCAGTTATGACCTTGGGTTGGACACTGATGGCAACCACTTTGTTAGCTTTATTAGCCTGCTTTATTGCTGCTTTGTTTTCATTCTGCCAAGCAGTTTGGTAGTTTTAGTAGTATGTGTCCAGCAGGTGCTGTGATTTTGTTTACAAAATAATGTAATCTTTAAATTTTTGATTTTGTGTATGTATTAAGATCTAGTTTTAATTACAGCAGGTGTGAGTAAAGGGGAGGAGAAAACACATTGTGTTAACAAGAAAACTGTAAAATTTCAGAAAGACTTCTACCCAAACTGCTAGAATCTGAATGAATGCTTTATAATAGAAACCATAAGTTAGTCCAGAGGTAGAGTCTTTGTGGCTAGCAATAAGAAAAAACAGAGTTCCCTAAGCTTGCATTCCTTGAAGCTGCATAATTCTAACATGCCTTATCCTTTGTAGAGGAATAAAATAAAAATATAGCATATTTGAAATGCAGTATGCAACAAGGTAATTTAAAAAATGCTTCAGAACAATTCTGAGCTGAGACAAATATTATCAATGCTAGGAGGAGTGACAGTGTCTGCTGTGCCTGCATTACTCCTCAGTCACTTAAAAGTGCACTGGACGCTTGTGCAGTGTGCTAGTTGCTTCTAAAACTTCTGCCTGTGTACTAGACAGAGGAGAGGGAGCCAACTTAGCATTTATGCATTTAGCCGTGGTACAGGATCTCTACTCAAGCCTGAAATGTCTTCAAAGCTACAGATGACCTCTTCATCATGGCTTTTACCTTTATCTCTTTCAATATATGAGATTCTTTTTTTCAGTGTTAAACCGAACTTAGATTCTACAGTGCTATGGTTGAAAAGTTCTTTCCATCTGTTCTGTTGCTTTGAGTCATTTTCCCGTGTGGCTACCCCCATGGAGTTTCCCCATTTATCAGCTTGTTTTACCTGAAAGGTTTCCCCTGGACAGAAAATCGTGCTGCATTCAGTGCTGCTCCTGATTTGCTAGTAATCTTCACATTTGCAAGGGTGATTGAAAACGCTAATTCTAGTCATGACTTTCACTAGATCTGGCTAACACCTCTCTTCTTGTGTAAATACGACAAGCCCAGAGGCACATCAGATTTATTTTTTTTTGTTTCAGTTGATATCATTGTGTGGCTGGTGCCTTTCTGACCTCTTCATGGTATCTGTGCCTGCACTGGGCCATGACTATGAAAAACAGGAAACTTTTTAACTTCAGTGTTCTGTTTGGGTCTCTTGTCTTTTGCTTGTGGATGCAAAGGTGCTGGTTGAGAGTACTGAAGAATTTCCCCTTCCCTGTTTTTTTGCCTGAATTCAAAGACTGTGTGACAGCATTACTGGCAGCTCATGTCACAGTGTAGAGTTTGGTGCATTGGTGTTTCTTGCACTGAAAGAGGAACTGAATAGCTGTCTGCAGGCTGCCCTGAGGGTACCAGGCTGCCCTGTAGAAGAGCACTGCCCTGTGCTGTATTTTGCTTTAAGCAGGATTTAATTCCTCGATATATTTGGCTACCATACCACACTTCCTCCTGCCACATGACCAGTTTTCCAGTCACCTTACAGGGGACACATGGGGTAATGAAGTATGGTACATGTGGATTGTAATACAGGTTCTATGTTAGATGTTGTTCATTGCTGTATGCTGATCTGCTGTATAGGCACTTTGGGGTAGGGGGGAGGTATTTAGGCTCATCTCAGGCATGCCATATTTACCCCGAGGGGATAGAGAGGAGAGGGGGGAGCACTGGGAGAAGCTGCAGACTGGATATCCATTGTAATTTAACATGCACTGCTGTGGCAAAGTGGTTTGGCAGTACCTCAAAACCTATCTCCCCTCCCTGAAACATTCCCAGAAGCAGCTGGCCACAGGAGCCAGCTCATGGCTTGCAGATCACAGGAAACAGCTGGCCGCAACAAAATCTGCTTCCTCTGCTTAGATGACCCTCAGTATGGGTACGTGTCATCTCCATCAGCTCTGGGAAGTGCATAGTGGTGGAAAGCAAGAGGAAGGGTAGTGGTTGGAGGTATGCACAAAGCCCTGTGTCAAAGTAGGCTTCACCAGTGTTGAACCCCAGACCATGTGAAAAGCATCCCTACAACTAACTTGTCCTACCTATGGATGCCTGGAGTAAGCCTGGACAGCAGTATTTCCCCCAGTGGGTTTTTTTCACTGCTGTACTTCAATAGGTCCCAATTCAACTGGTAAGTGCTGGCTATGTGCCATACCCTTCCTCTCACCAGTTGCATCCAAAGTTCCCAGAGCCATATTGCAACATAAGGAAGTGATGGAGCTGCAAAGTGGTGTGGGTGCCTTTCTACACTGATAGGTGTCATACAGTGTGTGGGTAGTGTGTCTTGTTGGTCTGGTTTATGGGTGTGTTTTGCTTATCTTGGAAAATCAGTCACTAGCTCCATCTGTCTTCAGGAATGTTATTGCCTCTCTCTTGGACCACTTCAGTTCCACATGGATGTCCCAAGACAGCTGAGAGAGAAGTGTGAAGATGTTACTTCTGTATGTTCATTAGCAGCAATTAGAAGAGGAAATTATTTCCCTGCTCTTGTAAACCTGGTTAGCTAGGTTGCTCACTAGCCCTTGCTGAAAGATACACTTCCAACTAGTTTGGTCTGAGTAGTTCCAGCAAACCAGGTCTCCCTGCCTTAAAGACCTCCTGACATGACAAGGTATTCCAGTGTCAGCAGGATGAATTGATGGGTAGCTGCTTGCACTGAGGAGGGCTCACTGTGGTATTTCTGGGGTTGTGCAGATGTCTGAAGATTGATAAAGGCAGCTTGCTACAGTCCTGTGTCTGTAAGGTGCACAAAGGCTCCAGCATGGCCTTGCACCCCTCTTGCATGATGGGCCTGTGTCAGCTCATGCAGGCTGGAATGGCCAACGGAGCAGAGCATCTGTATGCCCTGTGCCATGCAGCTGTGGAGTCTGTCAGACTTAGTTCCTGCTGTCTTGCTGAGATGTGGTTCCTAACTCTTACTGTTTGTACTGTTTCAAGGAAAATACAGGATTTGCTTATGTTATTAGCTTTTATACAGCCTAAAATAAACCAGGAATGCTTGTTATTCAGTGCAGTGAATAAATCCATCTCCTCTTGAATGTGACGCTTGGCTACAGTGCATGCGGATGGGCTTTGTGAGCTTATCTAATACATGAATACCAGAAGTGGTATGCTTTGGTGCAGAGCACTAAGGCAGAGTTCAGGATTAAAGGGGAAGTCTTGTCTGTCTGCAGATGTAGTCTGGGTCTCTTTTGGGCTCATGTTGCATTTAACTTTTGGCTGCTTAGTTGGCTGGTTTGTTAGTCTGCGTGAGAGGGTCTACTGGTTGAGAGATTGCAGTCTTTGTATCACTGAGGTTGCTTCTAGAATCTACCTGCCCACAAACAAAGTTTTGGTACAACTCAAAAAGTAGAGGAAGAGAGAATGCACAGGAAATTAAAAACATATATGGGGAAAGAATTGGGAAAGAACTGGGGGGGAAAAAAACCAAACCAAACCCCACTCACTGGTTTTAAAAAGGAGCCCAAGAAGGACTTGGGTTCCAAATTAACATACTTAACATACTCTTTCTTCAGAACCTCACATCCTGGGTCTTTTGCCTCAAGACTGTTTTTCTTTGTGTATTTAAAATAAGCTATTTGTTTTAAAATTATTTGTAACTGTTTCTTTATAGCACCTAGTGGTTGCAGCCAGCTGGCTTGAAAATGCATGTTCAGAAACAGTAGTTGTTCTGAACAGCAATTTGAGAGGTTTAAGGAACTGATATCTTGCTATCTGGCTAGATCAGCCTTTGGAGACACTCTGCCACAGAGGATATCACAAGGACACTGGCTGTTGAATTTGGGTAGTAAAGTACTGTATGTGGTTTGAGCTTGCTATCTGTGTCAATGTCACTGAGAATATTGGCACTTGGAAGAAACAGTGTGGTTGTAGGTATTATTTATCTATACTTGATATGTTTGTCTAAATCTCAACATCAATTCTTGGCAGCTGGATGTCAATAAAATAAAACAAGTTCTGCTATAAGGTGTAGAAGAATAAAGCTATTGAAATGCAGGTTGCTGAATTTGCTTGCATTGTCTTTCCATGGGGAAGTTCTTTCTATGGACAACTTTTCACTGTTCAAAATTGTATTTCTTTCAGAAACAGGGTGGGAGGCTGATGATTACCAAGCAACTAGTTCACACAAGTAGTTCGTCTGCCAGTGTGGTGGCATAGTCACTGCCACTAGCCACTCCTGAATAATTTAGTCATTACCATGATAACACATGTGAGCTTTTGCAACTTGCAGAATTCTGCTTTCCCAGCAGATGAAGGTAATTCATGGTTTAATTTTTTTTTTTTTTTGTGATGGGCAAGTCATATACCTAACTCTATCATTATGCTAAGAGCTGGGTGAATAGCTTCTGCACTGACTTGATAAGCTTTTCTCGATGGAAAGAAAAAGCAAGTGTTTTAGGACACTTGGATCCTATGCCACTTATTTTTAATGAGAAAATGAGAAAAAAAAGAGTTTGGGTCTGTCGTCTAGTGCACCATCAGCTGGGAAATAGTTGTCAGCTAATGGCTTTAAAATAGTTATGATAAATAATCTGTTCTGAACACATGTATAATTGGAGTGGTTTACTTTGATTTAAACAACAACAACAAAAAAAAACGTGTCAAATGCAGAGTTCCACTGTTTTGGGGTTTTTTATCTTTTTTTTTTTGAAGTTGTTTCCTGTCTGTCACTTTCTCTCTGCCTCTCTGTGTGCCAGCATAATGCAGCTGCTGTGCTCTGCTGCTTATTTGTACTATGATTCCTGTCCCTCCCAAGGGGGCAATGAATAGGCAGCAGCCCAGGACCTTTGGAGGGTAATGAGATTCAAAGCTGAGGTGCCAGATTCAATTAAGACTCCAATGAGCAGAGTTGTTCCTCCAAATTGGTTTAGAAGATTGAGTTCTCATATGTGTAAGTGGTCGTATCTGACAGCTCCGAGGATCTGACATGACCAGTGCAAGACAGAAACCCTCATGTCTGTGGGAGCTCACTTGCCCAAATGGGAACTGGTAAACAACTGCTACTCTCCAGACGTTGTGTGTTTTTCTGTTTTCAAAGCAAAAGAAAGGAAGTCTACAACCACAGCCGTCTTCCTCATGGTCACCTCTGTGTGCATCCCTCTGGAAATGCTAAATATGGCACCTTGTACCAGAAATGTAAGTTCAAATTTATAGGAAGGAAGGGAATTTTATAATGACTGTGGCTTGCAACCTTTTTTTATTGAGATATATTTACAAGAAGTCTAGGGCATATTTAGTCGCTGCTGCTCTCTGTGTGTCAAAAGCTGGAGAGAAATGTTACCTCATATAGCCACTCAGTAACTTTTGCAGCCATGCCCTCTCCGAGATGAAGAATTCTCATTTTAAATTATCTTCCTTTATTAAAAAAAAAAAAACAACAACAACAAAACCAAAAAAAAACAACAAAGCCAACATTTTTTTGTTGGTTGGATTTTTTTTTTTTGGTATCTTCTAGCTTCTGGAACCCCTGGGAGGTGATATATGTCCAGCTTTACAATCTCAGCAGAAGTTGGGTAAACAGTTCCTGGTAGTGGGATACACTTAAAGCAGTCAGAGAGAAGCTGCTTCAGTGCACATTACTTCTGTAGGTAGAGGAGCTATGTTCTGGGTGTGTTGTCTTGTACCTATACGATCTTTGTGAGGCAGGTGAGATACTGGCTCCTTAAATAACAACTCTGGGCTTAAGCAAGTATTTCATAATAAAGTTATTTGACTCATCAGCTGCTGGGAATAGCAGCCCAGGTCCATTTTGCTTGTGAGGAAAGAGTTCCCTGAGAGAGGCTTTGTGAAAGCTTAGCACAATTCTCTGTCTGCAACTGCATTAGTCTGTATTTTCTCTTGTGGTTGGGATATAGTGTGGTGGTAAATTGGTTAAGCTTAGGCAGGCGGTCCTCTCCTAGGCTGCTCTGTGCAGCTCCATGGTCTTTTGCAGAAAATGGAGAAATAGACCTTATTTTGGAGTGTTGCCACCGTGTCTGCTGAATCATGACCATGAAAACTGCTGAAGGGGGTCTGTGCTAAATAACAAGTGTCATATGCCAATGGTTATTTTTGGTGGTTTCAATTACAATCCTCCTTTCTCTGAGAACCGCACTGGTGTTTGTGTAAGTGGATGCCAAATTGCAACGGCAAAACCACCAAGTACCTAAGCCAAATCTGAAGAAGAGTGGACACGTTTCTAGCAATGTGCCTGCTCTTCTTAGCTGTTCCAGCTCATGACCCTCAGCCTCTTCTTATGTAAACATGGATGGAAGCAGTCAGGAACACTTTTGTTTAGAAGCAATATCAGGAGGCTTAACTGGGAAGAGGCAGCACAGAGGATAGAGCAGTGGTTAGATTTTTCAGGCTTTGTCTCAGTGGGAAAGTATGAATGCATTTAATACTGTATTTGCACTCTTAGCTGGCTGTAACCCAGCTCTGACCACAGCGCCTGCTGATGCTGCAGGGATTGCTTTGGCTTTAGCACACGGACAAAAGAAAAGCACTTTTGGGAGTTTATTAGTAGGTTGAGAAGAGCAACCTTCTTTGCTTCCTTTCACTTTTCTCCCCTTTTTTTTTTTTTCCTTCTTTCAGCAAGACTCACTGTTTAGACATCTTGTGAATGAATAGTGGAAAGTCTTTGACTTCTGTTTTGAGGGGAAGCCAGGAGTGACTAACGTTCCTTAATCTGATTTTATTGCACATTCTTGGATGTGTTTTCTCTTTTTTCCCCAACCAGAAGAAAACAATCCCCGATGCAAGTGGCTTCTAAGCTCTGTCTTTCTGTAGCTCCACATGTAGCTCTATCCATTTGGGAACTGACTTTGTGTATTGTTTTGTTTTCATGCAAAAGATCTTTCTGCAAACTGTGACTTGAATAAAAGCAGGAGGGAGTTCAAATGCTGGGAGTCCTTGGTGTCAGCTGAGACAGGAGGCAGATAATCCCTGCTCTGTTCTCTACATTCATTAGCATTCTAGAAATACCTGACGTGTCTGTTTCCTGATCAGGACATCTCTAGTCAAATACTTATTTTCTCATAGGAAACAAAGTATTCAGAATTTCTCTGGAAAAATTTAGGAATACCTTTCCTTGTACGTAACAGCAGCTTTTTTTCATTTGCACGTGTTGCTGGCCCCTGTTTGTTAGGGACCTCGCTGCATCCTGATGAAGATTTTGTCACAGAAACAAAGTGTGCTAGCTCCCTCCCTGCACCGCTGTTAATTCCAATTTCTGCCTATTCCTTTAATTGGTAGATGTGGAAGATAGGCTTGACAGGAGTTGAGAGAGTTGAAAATGAAGGGGAGAGTAGTCTAGAGAAACGTGATCAAAGCCAGCTATTATCACTGAAATATGAGTGTTGCTATTGATGCTTTTTTATAGCTTGTTAGGTCTTACATGCATGTACAGTTTCATTTTATAGGCAGATGTATTTTAAGTAAAATAACAACTTCTTAGTGTGCTCTCCTAAAGTGAAACGCAGCTTCCTTCCTCCCCCCTCCCCCCCCCCCAAGTAAAGTTTAAAGTTTACAGCTATTGGGAGGGCTTAATTCTACTGAAGACAAAATGTATCCTGTTTGTTTAATAAATAATCCGTTGGCTTTGATTTTTGGGCTTAATTTAGTCCAAGTGCTTGGGGGTGGATAGATGGGAATGCAGTGTTGGGGGTGGAGACTTTCAAGGAAAAACTCAAGAAGTAGAAAATGAAAGTAGCAGAGAATAAATCCTTCATCCAGGCTAGGGAGAAAGCAATGTGTTGTACACTCTTGCTTTATAGCTTCAAAGGACAAAACAGTGATAAAGTATGTTATAGTTAACATACTCGTAGTTACCTAAACTTCAGCTGAATTTAGCTCTGGCAGTGCTGGGCACTTTATTTGCAAAGCCCTTACTTCTAGGGTCTGTGGTCAAATTGTGAGGTGCATCTAGTTTTCATAGTTACCAAGGAAAAAAACTTCAACCTGAAACCACAAGCAGAAGGAGTATCTAAGGGCCTAGTTGCACAGACAGTGGTACAGGCAGTTACATTTTGGCTGCTTTTCTTGTCAAGACACGAACTGGTTTTGCTTCAGAAGCCACATAGTTAGGTTAGTGTGGTGCCAAACGAGGATTCCTATGCCCAGTGTCTGGAGCAGGTTGGGGGAGCAGCCGTTTGCTGTGGATAGGAGAGCAGTGCCCTTGGCCTTGGTGCTCCAGGGGTAAACTAACAGAACTATGTGTATTTAATTTTTTTCCCTGTGCTATGCCTTCTTTTTGGGGGAGGAAGTAGAGGAGGGGAATTACAATGTGTGACTAGCAGCAGATATTCACTATACTATAAACAGATATCTGCTCTACTGCACCTCATTTTTTTTCATAGCATATGTGGCATGAACAATTCTTTAGCAGTGTTAGTACAGGTGTCTGCACCAAAAAGGGTCACTAGGTGACAGCCAACAAATGCATGCCCTCTGGGGTCAGATTTTTCTTCAAAACTTTGTATGGGCTTTATTGCTAAGCATTATAGGAAGGAAGAAAATCAGTGGTTTACAGAGGCTAACTTCAGTCCTTCGATGATGACTCATAACCATGGGGACTAAGAGGAAAGGTGGCTTCATTGAAAACTGAGTGGCTCTATGAGGAGTGACACTGGAGGAAGCTGCTGTTCCAGGGCTGAAGTGAACCCTTCTGAAAGCATGGAGGTCTGGCTTTGTTACTCAAACTGTTTTCCCAGCTTGATTTCAATCCCCTTTTACATGCATCAAGTTACCCTGGTGATAGTTTCCTGAACCAGCTGGGGAGAATGATACAGGCAAGTGCCATCAGCCTTGAGAGCATCAGTGACTGGGGTGATAGAGGGAGGAAACGAAATGCTAATGTGTTGAGGTAAAACTACTTCTAAAGAGGACAAAAACTTGCTGAAGTTTTTTTCTCTTACACAGTTTTCTGCAGCACAGCAGTTCTTTGCTTGGCAGTATCTTTCATATCTCAATTGCACTGAGGCTAATAAGACTTTGAATTATAGTATGCATGCTAATAAGAATTTATTTTTTTTCCCTTGAAATGAACAAAAACACTCCCACTCAGTAGCTTAAATCTGGAGAAAAGCACACTGCATCCGTTGTGCTTCTCTCCCCTTTCCCAAGTACTCTTCCATCCAGTGAGGAGTTGCTGCAGATCTGCTTTGTTGTTTGTGCGGCCTGTTCCTCCATATAATCAATGCCTGTCTTCATGCTGGAAAAGGTGGATCTTTGGAAAACTGGGAAGGATATGCATGTGGAAGTGGAAAAAGTATATTGTCCTCTATTAAGCTGAGACAGCAACTCAAAGTCTTGGGAGTGTTTTAACTATTACTTGAAGCTCTTAAAGGCATGGGGGGAGGGGGGGAATTTACATTCTCTGACAAAGCTTCCCACAAGTTACAGTCTCTTTTTAAAAGAGTTTATTATAAAGGGCCAAATTGTGCTTTCAGACCCTGCAGTCTGGCAAAGCATCCAACTTCTCTCGTCATAATGGCTCTGCATAGCAATATCCTGAAAGCTGGTGGTAAGTCCCATTTTGGGGGTGAGGTTCCTCAGCTGGGGAGCTCTGAGTTAGCAGATTGGCTGGGCAGCTGTCACCTCTCCTGCTTTACCAGTAAGTGGCCTTGCTGGACCTTCTGTGCCAGTGTCCTTGTCTTGGCTGCTGCTTCCTGGTGATGGACACCTTTGTGCAGTATCTTCCTCCTCCTTTACCACTCCCAGGCTTGAGTCACTGCATAAGCCATGCTGCAAATGGGGGATGCGACTTCAAAAGTAGCTGTAAAAGCTGCCCTTAAAGTCAGTAGTTTCATCCATCATGATCAATGGCAAACTAGAGAAGATCTCAGAAAAACATGCCACAATGACAAACGTAGTAGGATGTATTAATCAATAAAACTAGCACACTGGCACCTGAGAAGCAATTTGGCCCAGAGGGAGCCTCTGTTTAATGTGCTATGTCCTTCTTTCGGTGTTAGGCCTTCATCTTAGGAAAGAAAGTCCAAGGGCAAGCAGTGAAAAGGTGAAGAGGCTGAGGAAATTTTTTTTCTGCTTTTCCCCAAATTAAAAGGGTTAACTGAGAGAGGAGAAAATAGGTCTGAAACTGGTGTGGGCTAAAGGCATTGGAAGATAGCTGTGTCTGCTTTTCATGTTTTGATTTGGATCAGGAGAGCACTTCAGAAGTAAACCTGATTTTTTTTCCCCCATCCCTGGCCTGTGTGCTGGCTGGCATTGCAGAGCGGTGTCAGAGTGTGCAGGGCAGGTTCCTTCTAACTACCGGAGCCTGCATTCCCAAAGGGCCACCTGGCTCACCGGCTGTGATGGGTGTTTGGTCTGCAGCAGGAGACCTGGTCTGAAGTTAAAGCCTTATAAACCTTTAGTCTGGATGTTGGGAGTTTCTATAGGGTTGTCTTAGACGGCTTTAGGCCAAAGTACTTGGTCATGCAGAGCTAGCTTTAGTGTGGTGGTATAGTAGGACAGACTACCCAGGTGGAAGGCTGGAAAGGTGAATATCACCATTCTGGTGGTTGTATACCCTCTGTGCAGATATGACAGTGCAGATGTGTGGCAGGCTTTTATGCTCTGTTCCAGTGGATATGGATTTTTTTTATTGTTATTTTTTATAACTGCCTTTCACACTGTCATTGAAGCTTGCCAGGAGCCCTATTCACATCATCTTGCTGGCTCTTCCTTACTAGGAGATAAATGACTTCTGTCTCACTGTAGAGAATTGCATGAAATGGTCTCTTTAGGTGCTTTCCTAGCCCCTGCACATCAAAGTCCTGTACAAATGGTATTTGGTAGGAGTTTTCTTCAGCTGCTGTGTATTTCTACAGAGCTGTTTAGAAATGCATGTGCACCTTTCACCAAAAGCGTATGCTTTTATTGCAGCCTTAAAGTATTTTTGATTCAAAAGGTTAGGAAAGTGAATAAGAGAAAATAACATGGAGGAAGTGGCATGCTTTTCTTTACAGCAGGGTAAGAACGATTAGCCTGAGAAACTACTTCACTTCTAGCGGGTCCAGTTTAGCTTTCCTGATGGGCACTGCTTATTGTATGTTGGCAAGGCATAGGAGGAATTGGTGCTGTATGTCCTGTGTGTGTTACAATTTGCTTGCAGCTAGAGTCTGGCTGAGAAAATTTCTTAACTGTGTTGAGCAAAAAAACCAAGTCAGCTTCTCTGTTGTCTCTTAAATCCCACCAGTAGTTTTTGTTCTAAAACAACATAGTTCAGATACATGCTGGAGAACCCATGGTGCTGCCTTCTTGGAGATGCATCTCCTCACCCTTGGCCCTCCATGTGTCTGGATGACTGTTTTCAAATATGCTTGATCTAAATAGGTATGCTATTCTGACCCTCTGAAGTCCAAGTCTACTGTTTGCTTCATGTAACAAATGACTGGCAGGTTGGAAAAGGCAAGTAAACTTGTACAATACTGTTTTCCTTAGACTATGATCTCACTGCTGCAAGTTGGAACTTTTAGGAGAATGGAAGAAAGAGCGTATTGCTTCCCTTCCCTCTCCCCCCACAATCTTTGAGATTCTCCAGGATGAGAGAGGAGGAAGCATTACTGACTGATGTGAACAGACAAATAAAACCTAATCTGAATTAGGGATGCTGGGCCCTAAATGGCATATGCCTCATGTAAGCTCATTGTGCTGTATGTTTGGCTTTGGCCAGCTCAGGAAGCAATTCTGACCATTAAGCAGCCATTAATTGCGATGTGTCTCTGTGGCTGGGATGCTTGTGACATAGGAGAAAGGCTTGCTAGTCATCCTGTTTTGAAGTTTGGAGGCCAATGTGTGTCATTGTTCCTTAAACCCTTGGGGTGCATCTGATTTGATGCAGTTGTGTGCTGAGAGCTCAGCGACACTCTATTTCGCAGGGCTCTTACTGAGTTCATAGCTTGTGCTCTTTATCTTGCCTCTTCTTGGAGTTTTCCTCTTCCATGCTCTGCTCTGTTCAGGTATGTCAGATGTTTGCTGTGAAGGAGCTGAGTGGGAGAAAAGCCTCTGTCTTTGGTGGCTAGACTGGTTTTTGCACTGATGATGACTTCATCTTTTGACTATGCAGTGTGTCTGGGACTAGGTCTGCTGGAGACACACCTGAGTAACTTCAGTTGTGGAGATTATTAAAGAAAAATTCTCCCCCTCTAGTTATAATAAAACTTCTGCCATCCATTTCCTGAGTCTAGCATAAAGGTAGTCTCTGAATGAACTATTATATGTGGTGTTTTGGTGTGCGCTTTTTTTTTTTTAATTTCTCCCTTGTCTATTGGCTAGAACTCAATGCCAGCATTGCTGGATCAGGTTAAGTTCAGAAGACCTAGTTTTGCTGCCTGTATTTGAGGGAAGGAAATAGTATGCTACCCTGTCCTAGAAAAGGAAATCCTCCTGGATCAAGGCATAAAAACTTGATTCCATTTAAATGTGGCATGTTTTAGCAGGAAAGGGCCAGAGTGCCTGCTTGAGTTTTGACTTTCTGTTGTCCAGCCCAGTTCTGTTAACTTCTTAAAATGCTTTCTACTGGAGTTCACCCATGTTGGAAGCTGCTGTTCACCTCCTTGATCTTTTGAAGTCAGTGGTCATGAGGCATAAGGAATTCACAGCAGACTCTGGACTGCTTAGTCTCTTCTACTTGGTATATTGTTGAGGTCTCTTCTGCTTACCATGAATCTCTGGGTTTCAGATTAATTCAATCTGAAATTAAGGCTGCTTTGCATTACAAGCTTGTGGCCACCTGCCACTGGGCTGTACCTAATTTATAGTGTAAGCTTCTATCCCTACTAGGAACAAACGCATTTCCTGCCTGTCATCTCTATCACAGGGCCTGTGGGATCTGGCATCAAATGTTGTTTGTGTTCATTTATGGTGATAGAAAGGAAAGGTGTGGAGCTCATCCTGCTCAACAGCATCATTTTTCTGCTTCTGAGCCAGATGCTTTTGCATGTGGCCTTGGGTGCAAAATCATGTTTCAGCAGGTTGAATGGAAGGATTAGTAAGAGCCAGCTGTTGGCAGGAAGGCCTCTTACTGTCAGTGTCATGGTGTGAAATCGATTGGATAAGTACATCTCTTGCATCTTACTGGGCAACTTTTTTTAACCATGTTAATCACTGTGGGAAATCTGTGAACCAAATACTTAGCCTCAGTTTTGGAAAAAAAAAAAGGCTAAAATCCTGGAGATTCTCAGGTTTGTGGTGTTTTTGTTTTTTTTTTTGTGACTCCTCTATGGGATAGATAAGGGCCTTGCCTTTCAAAATGTGGTGGGCTTCTGTCCTGGTGTGTCTTGATGGGGCTGCCCAAAATTTCTTTGTTCAAACTCTGGAAGTGGCAGTCTTGCTGCCTAAAAACCAAGAACCTTATGGGCAGCAAGATTTTCAGCCATCAGAGGTGTGGCCAGGGAACTGCTTACGGTTAGAAAATCTTCCTTGTTTGGTCACTTAGTATACACCTGTTTTCACTGCAAGTGTCATGGGGTGGCTGCTGGCACATGTGAGGAGTTCTGCATTTCTCATGCCTGATAGAATCGTACAGCAATGTGGTGCAAAACTCCTGACTCTATCTAGCAAGCAACGTGACTGCAATCCTTTTGGTATTGGCAAATTTTCTCAAGATAAGAGATTAAAGTATTTTTAAGATGGTTCTTCAGATGCCATTTCAGTAAAATAGGTAATGGTTGTTTGTCCTGGTGCTTTTAGACTATAAATATGACAGCATACTTTCCAGGGTAACTTGTTCTTAGTCTGTGTGTGCTTCATAAACCAAATATTTTTATATCCTCCATAGGAGTAAAATGAGCTTGAATAGGCTGATACCAAGATATGAATATGGTAGATGCAGTGACTAAGGCGGAAAAGCAATGGCTCATTAATGTATAGGCTGTCTTTAAAAGAGCATATTGTTTTTCAAAGTTCTTCCATTGTGCTTATTGAGCTGTTTATCTTGGTTTGCAGTCATCAGTGATTTTCTTCTTAGATAAGTGACCAGCAGCTGAGCTGTCAGGCAAATGATTTCATGCCTGCACAGCCTGGGCTGGGCACCTAAAAGAAAACCAAAAACACAAACCTAGGGCTGCATATTGTGCGGCTGCTGCATTTCATAACTGCCATAAAACAATCACAGTGGGGCTTTTCCTTTCCAAAATGTCAAGACAATAGGAACGTTTCTTCTAAAGAAAGAACAAATAGAGGAGGAAGGCTCTAATTGCCCTTTAAAAACAAAAATCCCTATCTTGCTGTGCTGCATCTGGTCTAAAATTAAAAAGTTAGGTTGCTTTGAAGCAATGCAAGAATCTCTAAGTGTTCTTCCTCTCTTGGACCAGCATGTGCACACGTTTCCCACTCTTTAAGAGCAAACCTCTCCTAAGGTTGAGCTGAAT
>BJBW01005782.1:110085-180217 GCA_004320125.1 Scolopax mira
TGTTTCTTAAATGAAAACATATGCTTTATTGACTTATTAAATCGGGTTTAGCCCTTCTAGTCACGTTCTGTTATTAAGTGTGCCCTTCTCCCAGTCTCTCTGACATCACTTGCAAGTGGAGTTTAATAAAGAATATGTTTTTATGTTTTTGTAGTAAAGAGGGAGGAGATAAGGCTGTAGTTGCTCTGCTAATGAGACTCTTTGAGGAAATCTGTCTCCAGTGTTCATCTCTGTTTCAGTTACTTCTATGATGGCTCACCTTCCCCTGTGCCTTTGCAGAGGGGGAGCTGCTTTACCAGCAGGCAGGGGATGAGATGCTGAATGTGTTCTGATGTTTGTGGTGCTGATTTCTGGCAATACTGTTCCTTCTGCCCTGGACAGCCCTCTGCCTTCCTTCAGCAGCTGCCTCTGCTGAACTAGGAAAGCAACATTACCCTGTCCTGCTATGTATTACAGAATCATGGAATCACAGAATCATGGAATTGTCAGAGTTGGAAGGGACCTCTAGATATCATCTAGTCCAACTCCCCTGCTCAAGCAGGAGAATTCTTTGGTTTAATTTTATTTCAGGCTTCACTGAAAATGTCTGTACTATTTCACGGTGGAATAGAAATGAACAGTTTTTGGTGCTTGAAACATATAAAATGAATGGTTTTCCTATCCTTGCTCTAGGACTTGGTTAAATCCTTTATGTGGCTTTGAAAAGCAGTTCACTGTAACCTTGCTTGCTTGCAGGTCTGACTTAGAGCTGCAGGTGTTAACCACTGGTTTCCTTCAGATGTTAATGCCACTTTAGTTTGCTGGTTTTGGCCACTGTTTCTGCTTGCCAGCATTACGTAGTTCTCAGCACATTCAGCCAAGCTGTGACTTCCACAGATGTGTAGGTGGCCACGCAGTGGGTTTTCTCAAGCTGATTTAATTTCTTTACAAATATGTCTATGCTGGCAAGATGCATGCTGACCATTGCAGTGATCTCATTAGACCATGGCTTTTTGGGACAGCTGAACTTGCTCCAGTGAAGTAAGGGGCTTCTTGAGTGAAACTTTAGGGAAGCATCTGTTCTGACTAGAAATCTGCAATTGTTGGAGTCTGGACAAGGCCAGTGGTAGATGTGGTCAAATGTCTTCTCCCCACCACCTGCAGCAGAAGAAACAGTGAGTCCTGCTGATGTGAAGCTGTGACTTGAGTTTGGGGTTTTTTTTCTTCTTTTTCTTCTCGCATGCCTCAGCAGACCATCCTTGCTGGGGATCCTCAGGAAAGTGAGTGACTGGAGGTGTCTCACTATCCTATGAAAACATACCAGCTGTGTGAGCCCTGCTCTTTTCAGCAGGTGGTGCTTATACAATTAATAACTTTACATGGGGTGTGGGAGGGCAAACTGGGTGAGGGGTGTTAAAGTTGATTTGACATGCTTAAAACTGCTCAGGCAATTTGTTGTACTCTTCTGTGATGAGGCCTGGTGTGCCAAGGAATATCAGGAGAGCTGAGGGGAAAGAAAGAGATGCAAAAGCCTGGATTTTTCTACAAACACATCTCCCTTCCTCCAAACTCCTCCCCCTGCCCCCCACAAAGGGCAACATAAGCAATAAAATAAGGACATAATTGTCTTCTGTTAACTCCTGTGAAAGTGAAGGGTGATGTTTCAAATATATTCTGAAAGCACAAATGTTTCCTCAGTAAGTTTCTGGTAAAAATCAAAAAACTGTCCTTTTTTCTTTTTAACTGCTATTGCAGTCCACTCATGTTTTTCAAGCCCCAGCTTCTCAAAACAAACATGCCTATTCTTACTCTGTTCCTGTAAACTCCTGACTTCATTGTAGGTGAAGTAATGGAACAGCTCTGAAATGCATCGCCTTGGCCCTTGCAGCAGATGTTTTGAAATCAACTGTTCTTCACAGTGTTCTCATCCAGAGACTGAAAGAGAGAAACACATGTACTCAGTGAAATTCTTTCCAAACCTGAAAGCTTACTAAAGGTATTCTGTGTTGCTAAGAGCTGCTGCTTCTGAGTTGAGGAGGAGCTGTCTGATAGGCTTGTGCTGCTACTAGGTGTACTGTGCTTTGCTGTAGAGTTGTTAGAATGGGAATGAACTATAGCAAGCACTACATCAGTTTAGCAGCTTGTCAACTTTAACTTCCTCCAGCACTGGTTACTGACATACAGTTATAGCTACATCTTTAAAGACATATTCTGTGCCATAGTGTTGGAGTTGCAACACAAGGGAAATCCTGCTGTGGTAAAGATAGAGCAGGTCTGCCAGATAGAAGAGTTGGAGTATGGGCTTGGGCAGACACTAACTGCAGGAGGTGGGTAAGTCTGGTGGTGTTAACTTGGGTTAAGATTCTTAAGTCACAACTATATCATGTGGCAAAGTTTTTATTCACTGTAAGAGTCACTCAATTTATACTTTCAGCCCATGGATACAAGGACAGTGGCAGATGAGTGAAATGGCTGATTAATGCTAATCAACCAGCTGTTAATGAAGTGCATGCTCAGTTTTTCAAATTATGTAGAATCTTTAAGTGGGTTGAATCCAGTATCCAGACTTGAATGGGCATGTTTTGAGGCTAAGTGTTCAGTACAGTTGTACTGGAATTCCTTATAGCAAAAATAGGGTGGAAGATACTTTGTCTTAATTATCTAAACAAGCTTAGGCTGGAATCTGTTTTTTCAAGGTGATGTCTTTTTTTTAGAAATGAGTCGGTAACCTAGTGTTAGCTGGTTTGCTTTCTTCTCTGGGAAGTAAGTTGACTGCCTCTTTTGGATTCCTAGAGTTGTGGACAAAGTGAAATGTGCATAGTAATCTAATGGTGATAGTTCAGCAAGGAATTCTTGTACTTTTTTTTTGTCACAGAGTGGCTCTGTGTATTACTCTATTTTGACTTAGTTGCATGACTTGGAAATCAACTGAAGCCTCAGTGCATTTTTCCTTCACCAGCTGCTTGTTTCATAGGTGGCAGTCACAACTCCTGAAGAAGAAAGGGTGTTTTGGAGGAGTCTGCTGACTCCCTTCATATTCCCACTTACATCAATGTGGCACTGGTTATTAAAAGGAAAGGGAGGCAAGAATCACCCCAGGCAGTGATATGGCATATGGGTATTTTGTATGTCTTGGCTTTTCCTGATCATAGTATTTGTATCTCTTTCTATGCTGGTCTTTCTGTCCATATCTGCTATCCTCTTCCTGTCTGTCGAGAGCCTATTAGTCATCCTTCAATTCCTGTCTTTTAAATAACTTTCTTTGGGAGTTCAGTAAAGCACATGCACGTAGGTGATGATAAGTCTTAGTTGCAGAACTACTTTTACTTCCATTGCTCCTAAGGAACTTCAGTGTGGTTTTGGGCTGGCCCTGTTCTTGTTCAGACATCTCTTAACATGTCTGTCAGGTGTGCTTTATTTCCTCTCCCTTTCTCTTGTTTTTCTTGATAGCTGTGTGAGATCATCTTTTACTACCACCCCCACCACCTTTATCCCACCTCCCAACACCTAACAGTACTGTGTAGACTTAAAGATTTTTCTCTGTGGCCTTATCTTTGCAGGGTACAAAAATTCTCTGCTGGGTGCAGCACAACTGCTGGCCCAACCTCGCATCTCCTCTGCCTTTATTACCTTTTTTTTTTTTTTTTAAGTGCTCTGCTGTAGAAGTGAAGCAGTACAACTCAGTGACTTAAGTGGCTGAAAGGAGAAGCATGGGGAATAGGCATGAAATGGCCTTAGGGTAGGATCAGAGTTTATTTTGTATGATGTGTTGTTCAGTTGGAGATGCCATGTCTTGTCCTGGTTTTAAGCAATGCTCCTGTCTTTCAGCAGCACTGAAGTGGGATGGTGTACCTCCTGCCCACTTCTAAATTATGCTTAGACTTCATAGAGAAGTCACCCAGACATGATGTGGTAGATCTATCCCTGTAGGCTAAAGAACTTAAAAAGTATTGTTCCTTGAACACCTATGCAGACTTTAGGCCATGTGATCCACCTGTCTGCACGCTGCCAGGACCAAATCTTCACTGTGGGGACTGCTGCATAGCTGATGCTAGGGATTGCTCAGGAAGGACATCTCAGCACTTGCTTCTGCAAATGGTAAAAAGGGTAAAACATTGCAAGGTTTTAAGGGGTGGTTGGTGCCAAATTCTGAACAGTTGAGGTGGTGGCCACGGTTGAAGGCTTCCAAATCAGTCAGAAGCAGCAGCATTGTGGTGCTGTGAGGTACTTCACAGAAAGGTGTCTCAAGCAAGAAGCATTTTAGGCCATCCTTGGTACCTCAAGCAACCTTCATGGAGTGGGGAATCTGGGGAATCAAGTGCAGTGCAGCACTTGAAATAACTGCTGCATGGTAGTAACTGTCCATCTTGTTTAGGAGGCTAATGTCTCCTGAGAGGTAGGCAAAGGGATTGTGAAGTTCAATAAGCTTCATGATGTTGTGGAGTTGCACCGCATTATGTGAGTTAAGGGGCCCAAAATGGCCCTAACAGTTAGTGTTTCATGATGAATCCAAGTGCTCTACTTCAAATCTGGCTTAGTGAAAGGCCTGCAACTCTGCACACAGAGACAAAGGAGGAGAGGGTCACAGAATTCTGGGCAGAAGACTTGAACAAAAACAAAAGCCAGGATTCGATGTCCTGATAGAAATCTCAAAGACAGATAATTATTTTTTTTTTCTGCAACTTGACAGCAGATCAGACTGATGTTTAAACCATGAAGCTCATGAAGCAGATCCCGCTGCAGCTCTGTGACTTCAGTGGAGTGATGATGATATATCACTGCTGATGTAGCCCTGTAAATCTAGTCACAGTAGATGGATGCCTTACAAACTATAGAGTTCTTAATGTATCATTTGAAGATAAAGGCTAAAGCTTTCTTTAAGGAGAAAAGAGGTTATGGTGTCACGTTGGAATAGGGTTTTCTGCCTGGATACTTTCCAAAGTGGAAAGAGAGGAAGAAACAAATAAATTAACAATTTGTGTCTAGATAGTGTGAATTGTGAACTTTTTCTTCATCTACTTCCTGGAATGTGAGTTTAGGAAAGCATATCTCAGACTGAAGTGAGATGACTGAGGAAATTTACTTAAGTATATATTTACAGAGGTCTTCTCAGTCTTTAGTGATAGTTGCAGCTCTTACCTCTCCCAAATAAGGAATTTTGGTTTTCCTCATGATCTGAAGCCTGACTGTCTTGTTTTCTTATCTTCCTCCCCTATGGCCAGCCTTCTAAGACTATAAAGACTTTGACTCTTCTAAATACTTCTAGTGCTTCTTTTTGGTAGTCACTACTCCTTGTAATATAGTTATCACCTCAGCACTAACACATGCCCCCAGCTGTTGTTCTTTTTTTTTTTTTATTTCCACCTCCCTCCTCTTTTACTGTTCATTCTGATTCTTTCTCTTTTTACCCTTTGTACTGCTTTAAATATATCTGTTTCTGAGTGTCCATGACAGCCTTTGGTGCTCCGTGTGTACACTGGACAGCAGAGGCCTTGTATGCCTCTGCTGTGAAATCCAGATTCTTTGCATGGATATCTATCAGCTTGACAGTCTGAAGAACAAGCTGTTCTTGCTTTTGTTTTTCTAGAAGACTTTTCTTTTGCTTAAGTAGCCACTGCTTTAGTAAGATCAGCAGATACTCAGATGCTTTCTGCTCCTTCCACAGTAGCACTTAACACTGCTTTGGTCTGCTGGCACATCACCATGGCTCTGCTAGCCGCTGTCAGTTACACTGGCCAGAACATAAGCATTGCTTTAAGCTCCTGTCAGAACCTCGTAGGACAAACAATCCTGTCTTTTGTCTGCTCTTACTCCAGACCTCACTTGATGTTAGATTCAAACCTTTCCTTTCTTCAAGGGGTGACACTTTAAAAATAAAAACTGGCACTATCCCCTCTCCATGTCCAGCTGCTCATACTGAAGTAACTTGCTGCCAGTTCTCTGCAGATTGGACTGGGAGGGCCTCACACATTTAGAGCAGAATCTCAGAATCTGGGTTATAGCCCTATATTTGGGTACTTGCAAGTTACATCCATAAGTGGTAAATCCCCTGGACAGCTTCCCTTTCATGCTAGAATGTGACAGACAGCAGTTATCTTCTTGGAGCAAGTTGCCAGCCAGTAACAGTAGGAATGGAACAGTGCATTTGATGCAACCAGCAATCTTACTTAAAGGCCTTTTCCTATGCAGACATGTTTAGATAGAGTTTACTGTCCCTCTGATGTTAGCCACATGGCCTAGCTTCAGGGAGTACTCTGCAGAGCTTTTCATTATCTGTGGCCCAGTGTGTGTATATACGCGTACCTTTCTCTCCCCAGGAAGAGCTTGAAGAGGGCAGAGGTTCTTCACTGTCCTTTTGATCTGGAGCTCCTCAAGGATTGGTAGAGAAGTTTCAAAGATTTATTCCAATGCAAGGACACATGAACAGCCAATTTCTTGCTCACTATCATTGGAATTTTGGTTAATGATCTTTCAAGTGTTTCTTCTGAAGTCCCTTATCTTGAAAACAAAATCGTGACTCTATTTTCTCTCTCCTTTTCTCAGTACCTCCTTTAGAGGTGGTATCTGTATAGTCGGGAGATTACAGTAATCAGCAATCTTATGGATGTTAAGGCATACAGAAATAGTTGATATAGAGCTATCATATGTATTCAACTTTATTTAACAGCCCTCTTTTGACTTGAATCCTTTCCAAACCAAAATGAGACTTGGAGGAGGTTAGGATCAGGCTTTTGAGCTAGGATGACATAGGGAATATTTACCTCTAAGGACCAGTGTCTTCAATTTGCGCTGTGACTTGTTGGTCCTGAATTGGTAGCATTCCATTATAAACTTGTGCATAAAATGCATGAAATAATTCTATACTCTCAGAATTCTTATATATATTTTTTTTTGGTCATCCCAGGAACTCCTTAGGAAGGGAGCAGGAAGACAGTGAAGTCATGGTAGTAATTTTTGGAGAGGTCTGGCTGAATTGCCTTGGCCTGGAAACTTCTCCATGTCTAGTTAGAACTGAAAAGAAGAACCATTTAATGGTAATTTAATATCCTATAGTTGAGAAAAGGATATGGTGAAAATAGTTTTGTTAATTCTGGTCTGTGGAACTGCTATCAGTATTGCTGTTATTTCATTAATTTGATGAATCCCAAACCTTTAGACTCCCACAGGCAGAGACTAAAAGCCATAATCAGTGACTTGCAGGAACTAGTGGTGACTTCCTTCCAATTGTTCAGAGGCTGTCAAGAAGGAAGTGCTTTTACCTGGCGACAAAACCCACTATCTTAACTGCAGAAAGATATACACCAGTGAGTTTGGCTTGCTGTAGCAATCCTGAGATCAAGCTATGGTCACACTGTGCCGTGCAATGGCCTATTGCAGCCTGAGAAGATAATCAGGGATTGATTGGATTAGCCAGAAAAGTTGGATGGAAGAATGGACAAGAAGCCTGCCCAAATTCAAGCTTGGGTACAGCAGGTGTGTTTTGAAGTTTTCAGTCTGAGACCAAACTTGTAGCAGAGGCATGGTGATGTATGCTGGAATTGCTCATGGATAGAATCTGTCCTTCGGCAAAACTGCCAAAAGGCTAGATGTGGTCCTTGTAACTTGCTTGTCTGTTTCCAGCCCTTCTTCAGAATTTAACAGTTTCTTTCCTACAGCTTCTCAAGTGTGATTTCCATACTGCTTTTCTGCTCACGCTGGTGGAAGTGGAGCAAAGCTTTGTCACTGAAAGTCTCTCTATGGCCAAAGTGGAATGTAAAGCTGAGGTGGGCCTTGCCTTGTCTTAAAATCAACAATAAAGTTCAGTTGAGACAAAGTTGCTTTTTTGAATTAAATCCATATTGTCTTTAGGCCTGTTTCGCCTAGATATGGAAACTATGAAATGTTTGATATAGTGTGGCTGTCTTCCAGACAGCAGTGGACCAAAAAAAAATGAAAAGGCGTGATTGAAAGTTGTGAAATGTATATTTGTATGTATGAACATGGAGATATGCATTTATATAAATATGAAAAATACTGCATTCTTTTTACAGGAAAAATTTGAAGATTGTTAGCAAACCAGTGTTTTCTTTGCAGGCATTCTTTCTTTGACGAGCTTTAATGATCTCTGTGTTGCATTTAGAATTGGAAGACTCTAGGTACAAAAAATGTAGATGAAGTCCCTGTCCTGAAGATGTCTGTCAGGAGAGGCTAGACAGAAAGGGTCTGAGCAGAGTGAATCAGGCCAATAGTTGGCAAATTATTTATTTCTCCAGATGGTTCACCTATTGATGGCCCTGGGTTTTATTGGTATGTTTTTGTTGTGGTTATTTTTTTTTTTCTGAGCCCTTTCTGTGTTATGTGGAGCCAGCTGCTGAAGTGATGCTTATATTGATACAATCAGCAGTAATCAAAAGGAGTTTTCTTATCAGCCTGGAGTGTCCTGGACAACCTAGTTGCTTGTCAGGATAAAAGAGCAGAGGGTGGAGTTTAGTTAGCAAAGATCAGGTATGTCGTGGGAACCTGGCAGTGTTGTAGGGTTCAGACTAAGCCTGTTGGGTGGGTTTGGCAAAGACGTGCTATCAGTATAAATTGGTCGTTCGTGAATAACCAGAATTCAAATCTGCTCTGTGTGTGTGTTACAGCTCTGTAATGAGCCTATTTCTATTCAGAGGGTCTTGCTGCTCTTGCTTGTGAGAGGTGTGGTGAAAGCCTGAGCAGGCATCTTCACCTCTCCCAACACTGGGTAGAAATATGGCTTTTTTTTTTCTTTTTTTGAGATGTGAGCTCTTCATGAGAAGAGCCACGGTGTGTCTACATCCCCTTCTGCAGTGATCACTTGGCTGATGTTAGGACAGAGCTGTGCTCAGCCCTGGCTAGAGCATGTGGAAGCCACTCGTGCATGCTGCAGAGGATGTTCTTCTTGCAGTGGCAGGCCCAGCTTTGCCAACGTTATTTGAGTCTCACACTTGGAAACTGTAGTGATCCTTTGCCTACATATATATATATATATATATATATATATATATATATACAGTCTGGCTTGAGTCGCAAGTCCAAGGTACCTCTTAGTGACCAATGTCTAGCTAACAGCTCATGACTTTACTGGAATAACGGGGAACCTGTAAGAGTAATACAGCATGTCTGAAACATAGAACATCACAAAATCAAGCCTGTCCTAAAATAAATGACAGCTCATGGCTTTTTGTAAGCTGAAATCTCTCATTCCTGGCAGCTCAGAATAGCTATCTGTATAGCAGTTTGAGCCATGACTGTAACATTTGGGAGTACAATAGTGTGACATAACATATACCCTTCTGTATGGGCGTCCTCTGAGAGGACAGGAATGTGTCTCTTCTCTGGTCTCACTTCCTACTCTAAACAAGCATTGAGCAATGTTTTCCTGCGTGTTCTGTTCCTCTCATGTTAGTTGCTATTCACCTTCTGCAATGATTCTTCATCAACAAAATTGGGGTTGGTCTTCTAGATAAATGTATCTTGCTTATAACACATAAACTGGTGTGGTGTTTCAGGTTCTACCTTTTAATTGGAAGTTCACTCCCAAATAAGTTTTCAAGTCTAACAGTAAACAGGAATTCCTCCATTTTCTCCACCTTACTGACAGCATGACTTCCTCTGGAAATTATTTGAAGGGTGCAATCCAGCGTACTTTTTACGTTACAGGTGCTGATAGCTTATAACATGGTCTGTAAATTCTACAGCTAAAATCTCTTGGCTGTGTTGCTGGCACAGAGAGTGACAGTGGATAGGACAGAACAACAGCTTTTGTGCTTCATTAGACATGTGAAAATAAAGTAAAATAAAAGTGTTGGAGGAGGGAAGAAGCCTGGTGCAGTAGTCTTTCCCTTTTTAATGTGGCCTTCCCAACTACAGCAATTGTGAGTAATTATTAGTATTGGTCTTGTGTAAATTCATAGAAACAAAAGAACTTACCCTCCTTTGTTCTGCATCATGGTGCTCTACAGTGCTAGAAGTCTGAACTTTCTTGCCATCTTTGGCTGCCCTACCTTGACTACAGCTCGATACAGGCTTGATACAGATGTTGAATTTGGAAACAGTTTGTCAGGTGGTGGTGGCAGCAGCTGTTGCTGAGCTGGTGAAAACTGGCAGTAGTCAGAGCTGGCAAAGCCCCTTGTGAAGAGGAATTGTGGTTCACATTTTCAGCCCGTTTCACTGGCAGCTTAGTCATCTGAAGAGAACTTGCTGAGCAAACGTTTTGCCTACACCGTGTTCTCAAACTTTACAAGTTACTTCCATTGTAAATGCTTTAGCAAGATAGTCACTGAAATCCGTTTATCTCCTTTGTAATGTGAATGACTTCTTGAAATGGGTACAGTGAAAACACTATTGTATAAGGGCAGGCTTTTTTTTGAAGTCTGCAAATAATTGTTGTGGTTGATATGTGTGCTGACAATGGTAACCTCTGCATGAGCAACTAATACAATCTGCAATAAATGTAAATGCCAGTTAGGGACACTTTCTGTGTGATGTCCCGTGCACTGATACCTCAAAAATGGGAATTTTAAAGCACATTTCAGAAAGCTATTTCCTCACAAGAACAAATGAACACAGGTCTTGTAATGATGCTTTGTTGCTTTGTGTTTGCAAAGACACAGATTCTGTCTGTTTAGGAAATACGTACGTTTAAAGTGCCTTACCAAGTAGGCAGCAGGGTATTTTATTAAAAGAAAATGAGGCTCTTGCAAGGCTTATATTTTGTGGTATTGGCATTGCGTGTGCGAAAACATGGGCCACCTTTGCTTCTGCCTCTTAATCACTGGCAGCTGATAGGACACAGATTGTACACTGTGAAGGAGGTAAAATGTGAGGATTGAAGCATCTTAAACTGTTCTACTTTATTTCACTGCTTGCTTAAGGCACTTAAGCAAAATACATTAGAAAAGGGAAAAGTATATGCTTATAGTTACTTTTTCTTCCATTTGAGGCCTTAACAAAAGCATCCTAAAGACTGGCAATAATGTGCACAAATAAAAAGGCTAGAAAGGATACTTGTATAGTGTTAGAACTATCTGATGACAGACTTCTTAGGATGGAAAGAAGGTGACAAAGTATGTCTCCTGCTTTCTGAATCAATGTAGTAGAAGGGATTTGTGTCCTCGTTTTTACTTGTTTGAAAGCTTGCAGTTGTTGCATGTGATCCTTGCTTGCACAAATGTCCAGCTTTTACTGTTTATAACACATTTCTGGTAATGAAGGCAGCTGGCATAATCTGAACAGAGTAAATCCTCTGAGGATAATAGAACTGTTAGAAGTTGACAGAGGAAAACCAGCTTAAGAACTATGCTCTGTTAATATACTTTCTCTCAAGTGACTGCTTGGTGGTATTTTCATGGCTTCTTAGCCTTTTGTCTGATTTTTGTCTTAACTCTACCATACTGTAAGCCTGGTTCTGTGCTGGTCCCTTTAATGTCCGTTTCAAAAGTGAAGCTGATGCATCACTGTTAGCCCTTCTCCAAAGTAAACTTTTAGCTCAAAATTTGGGTAAGCCACATTCCAAGTTTGTTTGCAGTGGAGTAAGTTAGACTTCCTTAAGTGCACTGCCATGTGCCTTTAGCACTGCTTGTCAGACGTAATCTCTAGCAATTTACAAGTTTGTTATATGTAGTAAACAGATATGTTGAGAGCCCTTAATTCCTCAGGTTATTCTTAGATTTAGCTAGTGAATCTTTGCCATCTTGTATAGTATTAAGCATCTTATTTGACACATAAGTGTCTCATTTGTTGGTATTTATCTCCCTCAAAAACTAGCTTGACCGATACAGAAAGGGCTTGGGTGTGCTTTTAGTAACTTTTTCTAAGCTTCTTCACACCTCACAGTTTCTTGACAACAGTCAACCTTCAGCAAGCTAAATCTTGCTTAGGCTGGCAGCTCCCCACCCTGTTCCTGTCTATGCTGAGCGACTCTGGTTACTGTCCCCTCGGGTGCCCTGTGCCACCACGCCTGGCTTCTGTTTATGAAGGCTTCCTTTGGCTGGCTCTTCTTCACATTCCTCCTGCTGTCCAGAGCATTTGCAGGGTGACAGCTGCTCTGACATACCACTGTATGTATCTCTAGTGTCCAAAGCTTCCACTAAGCTAGAGAGCTTGTGGGGATCAGGCAAGGGCAGTGTAGGTATTCAAAAGAACTCAGCACTTTGCTAATACCTAGTATTTTTCTTCATCAATTGGGGTGACTTTTAAATATCTCTAATTTTCAGGCATATTAAGTTATAAATTACTTCTGAATTGGAAGCTTTATGACTTGTACATTGGAGATTGATTGCTGTCCATACTTAACTAGAGGTACTGAGACACAAACTTGTTTAAGCTGGTAAATGTAGCTGCTGCCTCACCAATTGGTGACATTATTTCCTCCTCAATATTCCCTGTTGGTTTGCAAATCACTGCCAAGGTATATAGAATGACTCACTTCTTGTAGTGCTTCCAAGATGGAAATTCTTAAGTCTAAGGGTGGAGGTGACAATAGTAATATTTTTTTATTTGTTAGGTTACAGGTTGGGTGATCCCAAAGGTGGCACATCCGTATCCAGTAATTTGCCAGCTAGCAACTGCATTTTGTTTATCAAGTGAATTTTTGCAGTGCTGGCTCCATTTGGGGAATTTGCTTGGATGGTCCTGTAGTTTTAGGGAGGTTTTTGTGTTGTGCTTCTGCAGAAAGCTCCCATTGTGAAGGAGCTCAGGCTGACTCTGCATAACATAATGAGTCTCCTACGCAGCATCCTCCCACAGCCTGTCAAACTGACAGTGCAATCCTGGCTCTGTTGTGTGTAGCAGCGGTGAGAGCCCTGGGAGCTATTGGCTGATGTGATTTATAAAGCTAGGAATCTCCTTGCATCCTCTGGGCTGTGTAACGCAAGAGCAAGACTTTTTAATTAACAACAATTTGGAGTGAGCGAAAGAGCAGAGCTCAGCTAAAACAGTTTCCCCAGTTGTTTGGGCAAGCAGCTGATATGAAATCTGGCATGTTAACTTTATGTTGGCCTTTGACTGATCTGACACTAGAGGCATAAAACCAAACAGGATAGTAGTGCTTTCCCAAGAGACCTGTGTGTTACGAATGAGACTCTCCCATTGACTGGCTTTTTGATATCCATAAAGTCTAGTTGGTCTTGAATGCCTCATCGTTTTCCAGTATACTTTAGGTACTCTTAGGATCAGGATTTTCCAGATTTCTTTCTTGCCCAGACAAGCATGTGATTCATAGCCACAGCCTTTTTCTTTTTCCCCATTTTCTTTCTTAAACTTTCAGTACTGTATCTGTGTGTTAAAAGGTGGAGCCTAAGGGGTTTGAGGTGGTTTCTTTCAACTAACCTATCACTTGACTTCCTGTGGCCAAAGTCCTGAGTTGGGTGAAATGTACTGACAGAGACAAAAGATGAGCTGTCCTGTGTAGAGTTTTAGCACAATGATCTGGATATTAAATTGCATCAACCCAGAAGGAAAAACTGGAACTGAGCAGACAAATAATGGTATAGATGGGTAAAGGGAAAAGCTGCCCGGAAAAAATTCTCTCTATTTAATTTTTCCTCACTGTAGCTCCCTGGATTAAAGTGGTGTAGCTGCTAAGCCAAGGGCAGGTGTCTTTAACTTTGAAACCTGTTTAACCTGTCTCCTTGATGTTCTATCTGTCCCTTAGCATGGGAGGAAGCACTTGGGTCTCTTCAGTTTCTGCAGGAAGTGCCCTGCTGTGCCTCTGAGTGCTGTACCAAACACAGAAGTTTTTGCACTTCAGTTCTTGGCCACCTTTAAAACATGTCTGTCAGGTTTAACAATAAGCAGAAATCAAACTTCTTTCTTTTAAACTTGAGAGTGAGTTGTTGGATCTTTAATGTTGATCTCTACATTGCAGCTGCAAAGCTTTATGCAATTGGTAGACTTTAAGCTATTTCACTACCTAGTTTGTAAATAAGTACGTTAAAATACAGCACAAGTTAGTGCTCAGTGTTTGTATCCCCCCCCTAAGAGCATCTTAGCAAGAAGACGCATTGATCACATCAACCCGTGAGCCAGTGGTTTCATTTTATATAACAATTTTTCTTCACTTGTCTTTGGAACAGTTTTTTTTGAAGATAGGATGCATCATCAAATCAAAATTCTAGTCTTGGTCACCATTTGGCTCCTGTTGTGGGAATTTAGTATGGATTTAGTAATACTGCCTGATCTTATTATTAAAGATCTTGCCAATTCTTGATGCTGTCTAGCAATTTAAGAGAATGGGGTGAGGAAAGACACAGAAAAGGAACACTGGGCTTTTGTCTAAAGAAAGCAGAGCATTTTTTTTTTTTTAATTCATTCTTGTTTCATATGGGGGAGTGAAGATGAGAAGTGGCTGCTCACAGTAATGTACCAGGAAGGATTGAAGGTGGAGGAAGGACTCACAACTAGAAGCAAGAAGTGAAGTGGTGAGCAGAGGTTACTCTGCAGGTAGCAGTTCACTGTCTCTTGGCTGCGATGCAGCTTGTATTTGAAGCTTGTCTGTGGTGGCTTAGCAAGCACTTGCCTTTTGTATTGGGAGGATCCTTCTGTTGAAAGCATTCTTGGAAACAAGCTATGCAGTATAATGAAAGTAAGTCCTAACGTGCCACATCTGTTCTTTCCTGCCTTTGAATGATAAAAATCCCTCCTCCTTCCTTTAAAGCTGCTGGGCTTTGAGTAACCTCTGATGTATTCTCCAGGTTTTTAGCTTAACCATTCTAATGGGAGCTTTGTCCCTCATGAACAGTAAATTTTTATTTTTAGCACTTTGGGATCCACAGATGAAAAGTGCTTTATGTAATTAGCCCTCTTGTGTGGGATGCTTTTCTTTAAGGTGATTTTTCTGGAACTTATAATGGTAGTAAATCAGTCAGTGCATACTAAGGAGTTGCACAGCTGTAGTCTGACCACAACATAATTTTTCCAGGCAGAGGCGTGGGAAAAGCCATGTCCCAGCATAGGCCATACACTTCACTCAGAGCAGGGATCAGGCTTTGAATACTTGTGTGGGTTTTTTGGGTGTATATGTGCCCCCAACAATGTCACTTAACAAGCAGATGTGCTGATGATTCAGTGTTGCCTCCTGTGCAACAGGAAAATTGAGATCATGAAGGGAATTCCCAGTGGCAGGAATACCAGTCATACTTAAGGGTGGCACTGGAAACCTCTGCTCTGTTTGTACTGGCAGGAGATCACTATTAGTAGAGACAAGGGCTGAACTTGAGCAGTGTCTGTGTTTATCACCTCTGGAGCAGCCATGCCAGACAAACCTTGAGCAGCAGTGCCATCAGAGACCTGCTAGTACTACTGGCAGAGCTATGCTTTCATTCAAAAAAACTTGAAGCAGTGCAGTGTTTGGTACAACTTTGCTGGTGAAATTGATGGAGTAACTTGGGCTCCCCAGGAGGCGCACCAATGCTTGTAGCTGCCAACACTAGCAGCTATGGAGACAAAAGGCTTGCATGAGCCCTGAATTAGGTTTGGTAAATAAAGCAAGAGTTTTCTTACATTTGAGCCACTAAAGGTCAGTTTCATATGCCATGTGTCATGTTTTGTTCTTGTATCATGGAACCTGATCTAATTCTTTAATTTCTGAATAATCACTTCCTGTCTGCCACTCCCTTGTTGTATCATGTGCTTGTAGGAAGAAACACTTTTTTTAAAGAAAAAGTACACCAGCCAGTGGTTTACCACACTTAAATAACGATAGTGTCTCAAAAATTGCTTGAAGAAAGAAGCCATTTTTTTTCAGTGGTAAAAACCTTGCTGGTGTATTTTTTCTTCTTGTTTGTTTTTTCAGTCTTGCAGAGCAGTGCTTGTTATTCTAGGAAAAAAAGAAGCTTCACAGTCCAGTTAGTGGTCATCTGAGGGCTGGACCCCTCAAGTATGCAGTTTCTGCTAACGTCCACAGCTCTTGGAGAGTCCCCTCAGGTGCCAAATTTGCTCAGGCCACAACCTTTAATTACTTTGTGTACACAGCTGGGCATGGAGCCCTAGCCAGTGATGGAGAAAGATATACACCATTATAAAAATAATGTTGGAGAAATCATTTAGCCAATAACTCTACACAGCAGATTCTTCTGCCAGAATTGCCATGATCCTTTAAGCTGCTTTTAAGTAAAACAAGCAGTTTTTACTAATTGAGGAGGGATGAGAGTGGAGTGCCTCTTGCTTTCTGGACAGAAAAAGACATTGCTAGTCTAACATTAAAAGTAACAAATTTATTTTGTTCTCAACTGGAGAAGCAATGGTAGTTGTATGTTAGGCAAGACTTCATTTTTGTTTTGAGGAAGAGGGTTGGGGACAGTGCTCTGGCTGTCTTGCTTCATGATGTTATGGCTGCTGAGGAAGCAAAATGGTAATATGCTGCCATAGTCAAGGTAAGAGCCACCATCACAGCAGAGGTTATGGGTACCACTGGTAATGTGCCATATGAGGGGGGATGAAGATAAACTTCACATTGAGAACTTGTGCGATATGGCTTTAATTCTAAATATCCACTGCTGTGCTGTGGGGAAAAAAAAAAAGGATGTATTGTGGAGCTGCTTCTTCCACCAAGATGACTGGCATGTACTTGACTCTGTAAGGATGATGTGCATGGGGCAAATCCTAGATAGGCTGCCCTCCTCAGACAGTTTCATCAGGAAAAAAAATATCTTTCTTTGCACTCTGCAGGCAGCTTTTACTTCATTGTGACCTGTGACACAGGAAAGAGGACTGCCTGGATGCTTTTGTTTATATCTAGAAGCAGCAATGATTTCCATTTATGAGATGAGGAGCCTTGTCCTCTGAAGGGGGAAGGATGCTGGAGCACCAGCTTAGGGGAGTCAAGCGTTAAAGACACAGTTTGCTCTGTGATAGATTGGGCTCTTGACCTTGTTTCTCCAGATTAGAAATAGATTTATAGATAGACATTAAATAGATTTACATAAAAACTGTTTGCAACTCTTCCGCTTTGTACTAGCAGCGCTTAGAGGTTGCTCCTCCCTTGTTCCTTGCAACCTGAGGAGCCCTCTTTTGCTTTGCTTTTTGACACTCCTTTTCCATCCTGTCATTCCCACATTTGAAGCACGGGGTTGCACTGACCATACTCCCTTGGCATTGAGGATGGCTGACTCCAACTCTCTCCTGCCAGGGGTTGGTGCTGCTCCTTCTCCACCCGCCTGCGGGCTTGCTCCTGCCCGCCCTGGCCTGCTCCAGCCTGGGGAGCAGGGGACTAGAAAACATGTCTGCACTAGGGCAGTGCTGCCTGTTCCTGTCCCATCAGGACAACGGGACATAAATTGGGTGGGGTTCCCCCAGCTCTCCTGTCCCACCAGCCAGGAGGGCATCCTGGTGCATCCGGCAGGCCGCAGGTGGAGGGGATGGCCTGCTGGATGGCCTGTGTCCTGGGCCATCCAGGGCAGCACTGCATGGGGCTGGAGAGAAGGCGCAGCGGTGTGGAGCCCTGGGCCGGTCTGGGAGGGGTGTTTATCTTGTGACTAATCTGAATCCAGCCAGCAAAGTTTGGGAGACTCCCAGAGGTCTTGACTTGAAAGACAAGTGTTGTAATTAATTTCTTATGGCACACTTGTTTTGAAACCTTTTTAATTCTGTGATAAGAGGCAGAATCTGGACTTCGTTTACAATCTGCTGGCTTGGAGGCAGGAACCAGAAAACTGCTTTGTAAAGCACTGTAAATGTTTTTTCTCTCCCTCCCCCTCATTGCAGGATGTATGTGGTATTATCACACCACAACAGTGAAACTATAAAAACATGATTGCGTGCTTCTTTTTTTGAAGAGAGAAAACGCATCCTAGAAAAACTTTAACTGCATAAGAGCACATCTTTGAGAAGCTGTGATAATGACTTTTAGAACAATTCAGAATAAAGACTGTGGAAAAGACCACCACTTATATCTCAAAGAAATAAAACTTTATTAAAGATGAGCTTCATGGTTGGGGATTTTCTTTCTTTTTTTCTTTTCTTTTTTTAGTTATTTTTACTGGAAATCGAAAACTAAGAAGTGAAAAGGTGCTTCCTAGCTTGCCTGTCTGAACTAGTTTGGGATGAATAAGAGGTTACTCAGCAAAAGAATGCGTGAGAAAGAACATAAAATAGTCTGAAGTAATTCTGTCATGGTATCTGTGTATCTCGCAGATTTAATGTTTGCAACAAACAAATGTCTCCACTGTGCTGTTTATGAGAACTCAAGTCTTTTAATGTGCATGCCCTGGCAACACTGCATTTTTCTTGACAGTAGGAAAGAAATTGTAAGGAGATATAGGAGATAAAGGCCACTGAATTCAGCTCAGCCACAGTCATGCAGGAGGTCTGCAAGTATGCCTATTCCCAAGCTAGTGCTCCCAACTCTGGGATATCTTTTCTTTATGAAGAGAAAAACTTCTTGCATGCTACGGAAATGTGATTAGTGGTTACCTGAATGCAGGATAATAGACAATTCTTGATGACTGTCAGGTCTTTTTTTAGCTGGTGAGGGAGGATCACTCTAGACTGGACAGGAGGAGAGCACCCAGCAGAGAAGAGGAGGATACACTGCAGAATGCAGCAGGAGGGAGTGTGAAATACCAGTTTCTCTTGGGCAAGCTACAAGTAGTGTTAGCTGGACAATACAAGTCCTGCTTTCCCGGCATGGCCCACTTCTGGCTGTTGAGCTTCTGAAAGGAGGAAAAGCCTATGTTTTAATATTAGGGTCTATAGGAGATGGTTTTGATCAGGTTCGGTACTGCAGTCTTTCAAAACCTTCTCCTTTGACCTATGGCTGTGTGAGTAGTCTAGTACAAATATGCTACCTTTATTTTCTGCTGCCTTTCTGAGACTACTGTGGGAAAAAAAATTGTTTATTGAGGTATAAAATTTGTATTCTGAACGAACATGATCCTGAAGTGAGTTTGTTGGTTTTTTAATTACTTGTGGTGTTTTCTCCAAATATTGCAGCTGTAAAAAAAAAGATGGTATTTTCCCAAATTTGCTCTTCAGTTCAATCTGTCAACTCTGTTTACCTTTCTTATCTTACAAACTTAGTCTTGTACAAAAAGTTACTATTTTTCTACTAGCAACTGTGAAAAGGCTATATTCAGTACTCACAGAATACTCAAAATCCTCTGCTTTTTAGTGTCATTAATAAGACTAAAAAAAAATACCTGTAGTGCATAGTAAGAGTTGTTATGGTTTGGTATCTCATTTTGTTTTGCATAACATTCAGAAAGAAGATACTCTGAGGTTACATTACTCTCTTTGTGCACGTAGGGGGACCAAATGGTGCTCCCCTCAATTTCCCAAATTTCTGAGTGAATAGAAGTGTGTGCTTGTTGCAGGTGAAAAATAGACTGGGTGAAATAAAGGGTTGTTTTTTAGTAACTCTAAACTATAAAGCTTGTAATGATGACTTGCTGAAGAGATTGCAAGTAATTATAGGTTGGAGAGTGGTGGTTGTTGGGATTTGAGGGGGTGGTGATTTTTTTTTTTTTCTTCGTCCTAAGCATAGAATCATAGATTAGTTTGGTTTGGAAGGGACCTTAGAAGGTCATCTAGTCCAGCACCCTCTGTAATGAGCAGAGACATCTTCAACTAGATCAGGTTGCTCGGAGCCCCAGCCCTGTCCAACCTGACCGTGAATGTTTCCAGGGATGGGGCATCTACCATCTCTCTGGGCAACCTGTTCCATTGTTTCACTGTTCTGAATAGGGTTGATAGCTTTCCCAATTTGATACCATCAGCTGAGTGAATAAAATTTTTGATGGCTGCTGGGAGTTGTTGGGTGTGATATCACCAGTTGGTGGTGGTATGATCGTAGGCTTGATTTGTCAAGCTCCAGAATGGGAGAGCTGTTTACAGGTGATGCTATTATTCTCTGTATGCATCACCCACCCATTACTGCTGCTGGGTGTCTGCTCAGCACTGATGAGCCTGGGAAATAAACTTCCCAATAAAGCCTCTGTAGCAGCACCTGTGATCTTGAGACAAATGCAATAGTGATTGATGACATAGATGTGCAAGAGAAATGTGATTTATCCCAATTTCCCACTACTCCCCTGCAGGAAAAGGGAAATATCAATTAATACTAAAAAAACCCACCCAAAAACCAAACAACCCACCCAAAAAAACCCCACCACAAACAAAAATACCCAAACAAACTGAATAAGGAAGCCAAAGCTCAAACACACAATTTTGTAATGCTTCAGTAATGTAACCTCAGCATAATGTGGTTTGTGGAGGGAAACAAGACGTGTCCTGTTCCTGTTATGTTTTATAGTAGAAAAGAAGTCACATCTGAAACTGAGGAGGAAGACCCTGACCAACCCTATTAAATGCAATTTTAATAAACGCCACCCACAACTTCACCTCTAAAATTTGGAGTCCTTAGCTGGCTCTGGGTTAGTTTGAGCATCTGGGTTGGGATGTTTCTGAGGTTGAGGATAGCCTTGGGAGGTATAGGCCTGACCACTTGCTAAAATTTAGTAGCATCCTTCTCTTCCAAATGCTTCACTTGTTTCATAGGGCAAACTTGCAGGTCAAGAACAGCTTCTGCTCCTTTGGAGCAGTGCATCAAGTCAAAAATAAAGGGCTTTCTGCCAAGAAGGGAAGAGATTCAGCAAGGGAATAGTGGCCTCTGATGACAAGTAGTGAGAAGTGCAGGAGGCCATACCAACTGAATTCCTAAGGGGTTGTCTCCATTCTCAAGGCAAGTGGCCTCAAAATGTTTCTTATGCATGTCTGACACTGTACAGAGACCCTGAGCCTAAAGTAATTATAGATTTGCTTGCTCTAACACACCAGACCAAGTTACAAAATAATGTTTACTTTCTTGGAAGAGGGCAGGATATCTTGAATTCATAAACATGTTTGGAGTAGAGACATACACTTGTATTCCTCAGATTTTTAATCCTGACCTGCTCATGAATGCTTCCTAAGGCATTTGCTTTGGAAGGCAAATTTATCTTTTTAATACTGAATCACTATAGAAGGAAGGTTCCCATTTGCAAAACTGCAGTTTAATAGGGGCTAGACTAGAGTAGGATGTTCTCAATTTTTCTTTCTAGTGCAGTTATTTGGTGAAATTTCTTCTGAAAAATATGTGATTGAGTTTACGGGCTCCAAACAAGGTTTTGGAAAAATTTCCTTTAGAAACTAAAGGATTGAGATTGAGGATGTCAAGGATAACATGCTCTCTTGTTAATTTGAATTTATCCCTTTTGATCTTCTTTGTGCTTCAAAAGCCCTCTTGGATGTAACAGATTAAGTAGAACACTTAGGTGGTCTTCTAAAGCCTAATGAGATTGTGTCAGATTCCTTGTGATATGAGCGGAGGAGGGGGGGGTGTGTGTCCGTGTACGCATGGGACACTTCACTTGACTTTTGATGGAATAGCAACTACAACTACTTTACCTACTATGTGTTTTTCAGATTGCTTCACCCACTGTTGCTGGCAACAGTGATAACTGGATTTTTTTTTTTTAGTGTTCCTGTAACACACAGAATGCAGTGTTAGCACTCAGAGAACTTTATTTTTCCCTTCATTAAATACGCCTTGATGAGTGATATTGGCACTGGACCTTCCCCAAAGCCATAGTTCACTTCATATCTGTTTCCTCTTAAATCCCTTTGCATGTGTTCAGCCTTACAGGTCACAAATGAGAGACTGCCAGCTTATTTGTTGACTGATTGCTTTTAGAAATGCTTCTGGTTTTGATCTTTCTGAGAAAATCGACAGTGAATCCAACTTGTGTCAAACACTGAGAGTGTTTGTAGCTGGGACGCAGAAAGGCAGAAGGGATACACATGACACATTCCCTTGAAACTGTTTTGACTGCTGCTAATTTGAATGCTCAGTAATAGAGATCTGTTGGATGGAGGGGTTACCCTTTGCTATTAATGACTCATTGGCCTTCTTCCCAAGCTGCCTGAAGTGCTGCTCTCCCTAGTGGAAGTAATTTTGTCTTTGAAGTACTTTCCAGAGCTGTCAACTAATGTTCCACAGTTCCCAGAGGAAATAATAAGCCATGAGTGCATGTACACTCAAAACGTAGAGTCTGAAATGAACTGTTCCTATAGGAGCCTGGCAGTCTGCTTCTCTGTGGAATTCAGCTTGTTTATACAATCTTATCTGGCTAAGCTTTGGTATTTCATCTGGCAAGCAGTTCCTATGAAAAGCAGCTGTCCAAGCAGTGGGAGTGGTGCTCCTGGTGGCTTTTTCAGAAGGTCTATAATTTCTTGTTTCATGTAAATTAAAGAAATACAATACTTTTTTGGCTACAACCACATGCTCTGAGCAGTTTTCTTTCCCTTATAAATAGCCTTTTAAGTATGTTGTGCTGTTATGTACTCTGAATTAACTATAGGATTCATGATGCCTACCAGAAAAGTGAAGTCTGTAAAGTCATAGGCTGACTACAGAATTGTTAGAAGAGGACCTTAAAGATGTTACTGTCTGTAAATTTCTACATATGTTTAAATGGTAATATTCTGATAGTAAAACGTCCATGCTTGGAAGTGAAAACCTCCTTTAATGGGTTTTACTGTTGCTGGACAAGTGGAGGTAGGTCTACCAGTTTAAAGAGAAAAAATAAACAACAACAAAACAAACACCACTGTCAAGAAGGCAAGCACAGATACATCTCTGCACAAAGAGATCTGTAGCGTATATCTTCTCTAACAAAATGATCCTCATGGGTATGTGGCTAGTGACAAATCAAAAAAAAAAAAAGGCAAGTATGCACATATTAACAGAAAGGATGCACTCAAAATACTTAAGGTTTTATGTAACTCATTGCCAGATAACAAAATATTTCTCAAAATGTAATGAAAACTGAAGCTTTTGGGGAGGAGAACTGCAATAACATTCAATGCCTACAGATGATTTGGCAGTATTTTTTGTGTAGCTGTGGATTGTGGTTTCATGTAGAACAGAACTGGAAAGCTGAGAATTTTGTCTCCAACTGTGGTAAATGTTGTTCTTCTCTTTTTTACAAGACTGCTATTTTCAGTTGGAGGCAAATTATGGGCACAAGTAACATTCAGGTCTGAGTCTTCCAAAGTTCAGTGGTTTTTTAGGATTATCTGTTCAGCTCATAGGACATCTTTGTCTGATAGCACTAGTCCTTGTACATGAAAATGCTCCATGTAATCTGACCCATTCTAAGACATAGGGGTCATATTCAGCACCTAAAAGATTAATTCTCCCTCTGTCACCTGCATGTAACATTTCACTCCAGCCTCATTCAAGACATGGGAAAATAATACCCTGTAAAATATGAGGCTTTGAGTGCTGTTTGGATGTGCTGCTAGATGGCACTTCTCTTGAGAGCATGCTTGCAAACTTCTGTAGACTCTTTGCCCTCCAAAAGGGGAATTTGATATTGTAACAAATAAAACATGAAAAATGAACTCTGCCTGGTTCCATATGGTATATACCAATCTTCATGAGACCTGGCATCGAATACTGTCTGTTCTGTTAGCTGAAGTGGCATTCTGCTTGCAATTCTCTATGGTGAGAAACTCAAAACCTAGGAACACGTTACTGACCTTTGCTAAAAATGTGTCATTGTAAATTATGCAATGATACAGTTTTAATTTCGGTCTGACATGCCAGCTGAAAACGGGCAATACACCGCTATTTGACTACCCCATACTTGATAAGAGGGAATGATATTGGCTGACTTCTCCCAGTTCCCTTGTGAGGAAGGAAATTATTTTTTTTCATTGTGCTAGGAATTGGCGACTCTCTGCTGCTACAGCAACAGCTGATGCTAAATTTCAGTAGAGGTACTTTGCTTTGTTTCTGCAGCAAGATTAGTGACTCTGAATATTGGGGGAAGCTGTTTTGTTCTGGATTTGGTTTATTTTTTAATTTCAAGGTCAAGTCGCAAGCAGGTGTAACTGCTAGTGAGTAGGTCATCTTTAATCCCTGTATTGTCAGGGAGCATGTATTCTGTACTTGGACTTTTTCCTAGAAAATAGAGTTAATTGGTATTTTTTTTTTTTGTAGAAGCTCTTTAAGTCGGCTCTGATTTCTCCAACCTATAATAGATTTTAACAATTTTACCTGTTAAAATTGGGACTTTGTGCTTCTCATATGTAATTCTGTTTAGGGTCAGAGTTGGAAGCTAATACCTGATGCTGTTTTAAAAACAACAAAAAAATCCAGTCATTAACAGGACACGGACTTCATTTTTTAACTTGCTTGGGCCCTGAAATACTAAATCCAAAACTGGTCAGTGGTCCAACAGTGAGAGTAGCCTGTATCACTTGTAATGTCATCCCTGCTTTTGGATGATGCGTGTTTGGAGGAAAAAGGTAGCATTTTTGTGGTAAACTGGGCTTTCTGTTATTAAAGGAGGTGGTTGTTTTGAAGCTGCTCAGAGGTTAGGAATGCTGGCAGTCATCTGGGGAGACAGATTAGTGGGCTGAGTGCAGGTGAGGAGGTCACAGGCACAAAACAACCACTTCTTTTGTGCTGTTGTCCTGTTGGTGGTTCAGCCAAAGGAAGCTGCTTCAGAAATGACCTATGTGTATCAGGAGGACCATTGTTCTTCTCCTGTAACATTAGTACCCGATCATCACAAACTTGCATGTTGTGAGAATTAACTCTCTGGATTGTTGTTAATTTAAGGGGAAGAAAACAACATTGTCAACTAATCTTCCCAGGTGAATTATCTGGTAAAGCTTTTGCAAATCTGCTTTAAAGTAATTCAGTATTAATATGCTAACATAGAGAGGGAGAGAACAGTTACCTGGGTGCTTTCAGGGAGTAGATGAATAACTAGGGAGTGTGTTTCATTTTACCTGTACTGAAGTAAACTGCACTTGCCAGCCTCATATTCTGAGTCTTTAAGGGATGCAGATTTTTTTTTTGAGTTTGGTTTGCCAGTACTGCAAGAGACAGTCTTAAACACGTAAACTGATGTGTAATTTTAATTACTATCTTAAAATGAAATCTTGGGATAAAGGTTGTCTTGGGCTTTAAGGTGCAGTGCTACTTAAAACAGTGCTTAGGAGGAATTTCAATTTCAATTCAAAAACTTCAATCCCCAGGTTGTTTTCATAGGACTGTTACAGAAACTTATCAGTCAATTGTGAGGGTGAACAGGGAGTGTTTGAGGCTGATGAAAGACTTCTCTTGTGGACCCATACTTTACAAGGAAAAGATATCTGTTGCCAGCCTTCAAAATCATCCATCAAAACTTAAAAGTTTAGGTGAGTGTAGATGATGGTGATCCTGTTGATGAAAGAAAAGGATTAATACCTGGCTATGCCTGCCACAGGTGGCTTGTGTGTTCAAAAGAGTAAACACAGTCAATAGACTGTACTGCTCCCCAGATGAACTTAAGATGTTATGTCCACGCAGTCACTGTCTTGGCTCTGAACATGCTTCGAGGAACCAGTTGTGAGCTGATCATGTTTAGGTGATTTTAATGACTTGCAGTCCTGTGCCTTGCCAATCTAAATAACACAGTTGGGCCTGCACAGTTGGTAAGGCTGTGAACAGCCTGGGAAGAGAGACAAAGCAAATGTGAAGTTAAACATGACAAACTTGTTCAGGGAGGATCTTTATTTTGCAGAAGCTTTTCCTTCAAGATGACCTTCTAGATGCCTAATGATGTCCTCAGTGTTAGTATCACCCATGTAAATAAGTTACAGGAGAATGCAGAAATATTCTTTCTGAAGTCTTCAAGCAATTTTTCTTACAGCCCAAAGGACTATGTAGGATCACAGAATAATTTAGGCTGGAAGGGGCCTCTGGAAGCCAGGTAATCCAACACCCTGTTCCAGGCAGTTCAGTTAGATCAGGTTGCTGCTTAGCACTTTTTTTTTTGGTGTCCTTTGAGTTGTGTAACTTAATGTCTCTTAATTGATGTCTGCTGATAATATGCTTTGAAAGCTGACTTCAAAAGGAGACCTAGCAAGAAATAAAAACATAATTCTAAGCTTATTTTTACTAAGACATCTTTTTTTAACTTTTATTCACGGAATCATGGAATTATCAGAGTTGGAAGAGACCTCTAGAGATGATCTAGTCCAACTCCCCTGCTAAAGCAGGATTGCCTAGAGCACATCATTCAGGACAGCATCCAGGCATATCTTTTAAATCTACAGAGAAAGGGACTCCACAACCTCCCTGGGCAGCCTGTTCCAGGGCTCTGTCACCCTCACTGTAAAGAAGTTTTTCCCTCATATTTGAATGGAACTTCCTATGTTCCCGCTTGTGCCCGTTGCCTCTCATTCTATCACTGGAAACCACTGAAAGGAGTCCATCCTCCTTCAACCCACCCTTTAGATACTTCTACATGTAGATGAGGTCTCCCCTCAGTCTTCTCTTCTCCAGGCTAAAGAGTCCCAGCTCTTTGAGCCTTTTGTCGTAAGGGAGGTGCTCCAATCCCTTAGTCATCTTAGTTGCCCTATGTTGGACTCTCTCCAGTAGTTTCCTGTCTCTCTTGAACTGGGGAGCCCAGAACTTGACAAAGTATTCTATTATTGGGTAGAGGTATTGTCTGTCTTTCTCAAATGTTACTCTGCAGAGTTAATTTGTCAGAAGATTTTCTTAGTGGTAGTTTTATAATTGTACTTCTGTATTTCATTGCTTGTCTTCAACAGTAGAATAAACTGAAAATCTTTTAGTTTATCTGAAAAGTGTTAGCCTGTTTAATCCGCTGGTGAAATAATTTTCCAATTAGTGCATGCTTCATGTTTGAAATATGCGCAGTATTTTTAATGTGAAATGCATTGACACATTTTGTGCATTAACAACTTCATGACTAAGTAATTTTTTATGCAAAGCATAACATGAGCTTTTTATATGGAATAACTTGTCATATTATTTGGCTAATTTAATCACTTCACTGAGGTACCTGAGATACCACTACTGAGGCAGAACTAGGTAAACAATTTCTTAATCAGGAGACCCTACACAGGCGGCTTTCCTATGGATCTTCTTCTCAAAGGCAGGAGGGTGTGAATCTGTTTTGTATTCCTTACTGTATAAACTAGGCAGCAGAGCAGCTTCTTTTTCCCTGCTTCTTTCTACCAGGCCACTTGGCTACACAGAAATTTTTTGTTACTTTTATTGCTATCAAATTCAGCCAAAATGAAGTAAAATATTCCAAAGAGAAAAGTGCTGTCTAGAGATGCATATTCACATAAATTCCTTACTGAAAAAGGCTAGGCTAAAAGCACATATACAACTACTCTTTCACATCTTGCATTGCATGTTTATGCCTAAGGTCTGCTATCAGTTATGGCTGTGTATTGAATATTAAAATACTCCCCGATTCCAACTTTTAAGTTAGAAATATGTATATGAGTTGTATATTACTCACTTGAGTTGTAGATGTAAAATTACAATCCAACTCTGAAAACATAGTCTCACATCTAAGCCTGCAGCTGCAAGTAATTGCATTCCGCACAGCTGACAACAGGAATTGGAAACTGGAAGTCTCTTTTCCTCAAAATAAGGAAGAAACATGGGTGGTCATTGAAAACAACATTTTGAATGATGTGCTGATGGACATAAAATGTAACAATGGTTAGAGTAAGCAGAAGAATTAATTTCATTTTTTCCCCATATTGTGAGGAGTGTGACTTCACTGAAACAGGTGTAAGAGGAAAAAGCCCTGTAGATTGAATGATTCTCTGTTTTGATTGATACATTGGTACTGTTTCTCTTTCAGATGAAGTGGACTATAGTAACTTTGGGACCAACACACTATCAAGGAAGAAGAAAGCTCTGGTGACACTACGCAATGACAACCTCCGCCGGCGTCCCCACATCAACATTAGCATGCCTCATGATTTTAGACCAGTGTCTTCCATAATTGATGTGGACATTCTTCCTGAAACACACAGGAGAGTGAGGCTGTATCGACACGGGTGTGAGAAACCCTTAGGATTTTACATTCGCGATGGCACCAGCGTAAGGGTTACTCCTCATGGACTGGAAAAAGTACCTGGTATCTTCATCTCTCGTATGGTTCCCGGAGGCTTAGCAGAGAGCACTGGCTTGCTTGCTGTAAATGATGAAGTTCTGGAAGTTAATGGCATTGAAGTTGCAGGAAAGACTCTCGACCAAGTCACAGACATGATGATTGCCAACAGCCATAATCTTATTATCACGGTCAAGCCAGCAAATCAGAGGAACAATATTATTCGAAGCAGTAGGATGTCTGGTAGCTCTGGCCAGTCTACAGACAGCACTGCTAGTCACCATAGCTTGCCTACATCTCACGTGCTGCAGAACTTCCACCCTGATGAAATGGAGAGTGATGAAGAGGCTGACATTGTCATCGAGGGTGGTCTGGAGCCACAGCACATTCCCAAACTGCACAGCCTTACTTCCAGTAGCCTCTCTCGAATCAATGGCAGCAGCCTTAGCCACAGACTTCAAAGGGACTTGGTGCTCAACAACAACTCTGGCCGAGAAAGCAATGGCAACATCCACAAATTACTCAGTTCCTTAAAAACTGATCCCCGACACAGTCTGGTTATCCCCAGAGGAGGTGTTGAGGAGGATGGAACAGTCATTACACTTTAGTAGCAATTCCCACAACTCTCTTTTCAGTCTTAAGTGCCAATTGGGACAATTGACTCTTGCAACCTGTTATGCACAAAATAGAGAGATGATATTCTCATAGACCTCACGGGTGCAGAAAATTGTTGCTTTCTAGGAAACGTGGCATCTGGAGTTAGACATAAAACTGTCATGCAGTGCAAAATTTTTCAGGAGAACGCCAGAGTGTAAAACCTGGTTTATGTCCCAGCCCTAAAGTGAGAACACAGATTTGTTTTAGTTGGTATAAATCTAAGCAATTTTATAGGCTGCTTAATGGCAGTGCTGGATATGTGGATTTGAATGCATGGGTGGATGTATTTATACATGCGAGATGTATTTATACATGTATACGAGTTAGATTTTAATAGTAACAGACATGTCTATTTGAAGTGGAATCTGGTTTTCTTCTAACACCAGTTTAAAGAGAGTGCTTCTTAATAGCCATCTGATCTTCTACTGTTCCATACGGACCTTCCACTAACTTGTTTACACCATACTTGCAACCTTATGTCTAATCCAGACAAACTCTATAAAAAGTAGCGGTTTCCTACTCTTGTGGTAACAACGTTAGGGAGATGCTGCAAATAGCTTTTCCGAATGAAACTAGATATCTATATTTTTATTTTTTTTGTAAGGCTTGAGGAGGTGAGGTTGGAGGATGTTGCTGTTATTGCTGTCAGCTCAGCACCACCTGCTGGTCAGAGCTGTGCCTGCAGCACAGACGCGTGGGGAAAGGAACACGTGACAGTAAGGGCTTAAAACTAGGTTCAGCACCATTATGTGTAAATGTATTCTCTTTTGATATTTATTAGATAATACCTCTCTTTCTTTTTTTTTTTCTATCATCTCTGTTTTTTTTAATATCATGATTCATGTGAATTTTAGGGATGCAAGCGAGAAGGCAACAAAAATGGAAGAGTTTGCCAGGACTATCCCCTTCACTTCAGAGCTGATACAGGTCCCTGCTTGTACCTCTGGGGCAACCTAAATCCACAAGGTCTTTCCTTGCAAAAGATTGGTTAATTATGGGGAGGGGGAGGGATGCCAACTGACTGTCAAACCTAACTCAGAATAGTTCTGTTATTTTTTTGACTCTTCTAGTAATAATAAAGCTTAATGTCTACACAGGATTTCCAGAACCTTAAAATATACTGGATGTTTGCAATGGCCAGACAACTTTACTGGATGATGGCTACTGGGTAACCACTGACTGCTGAGTTGATAACTGTCTGCTTCTGAAAATGTCGTGAATTTATGAAAGTGGTTTAATCTAAAATATTTTGTTATATCTTGATCAGTGTAAGGAACAAAATATAAATCTTTTACAAGGTATTTTTCTACTTTTAGCTTGTCATTTTCTTTTTGTTTTTAACTTTGTAGTACATTAAAGCTTTTTTTAATATGGTGGAATAGACATTTCTTAAATGTGTATGGATATGAAAATTCAGAAGTCTTGGTTTGAAACAATTGCATTCCATTTTGGGATCTGTAATGCCTGGACAAATGATGTGTGGACTAATTCATTGTTGCTCATTTAGAATACCTGTGGAATAACCAGTCTTCTGCTTATTGTTAAATATATTTGGGACATTTAACTTAGTATATTTCTTTTAGATTTGCTTTAAAAGTTTATTTTAAAATTATTTCACTTACTCTAATTAAACCTCTTCTAGGTATCAAAGCAGTGATAGAACTGTACTTATTTTTCCCAGCACAGTAAGAGAAAAACAATGATCCTGTTTGTCTTAAAGCTGTGTTTGTACTTTACCAAAGTTTTTCATTTAAAAAAAAAAAAAAATCTGATGATTGGGGCAGGAAAAAAAAAAAAAACAACAAAAAACCAGCTGGGTGTGCTTCAGTTAATCAGATCATCTAATCAGGAAAATTGTTACACCTTCAGTAAGATTAGTTTTATATAAAAGTGGATTTTTCTGGCTGAAGTTATTCATTTTATTTTATTTAACTGATGAAAATGTGACCTGTCTGCAATAAAAAGTGCACTGTCTTACTTCTGTGCTGTACCCTTTCCCCCTGTGGACCATCCCCCTTTCCTGGGGACACGAGATACCTGCTGCTGCTGCCTCTGCAAATGTGTAACCCATTTACTAATGCTTTTCTCCATACCACTACAGACTTCACTTCCTTCCCTTGTTGTTATTCATATCAAGTTTTTTCCCTATAGTGTTTTCCCCATGGGATGAACCGGCTGCCAGAACTTTCCTTCCAGCGAGTAGGAAAAACAGGTTCTGTATTTCGCTATTTCACTTAGAAGCCCCTCATAGCTCCAAAGCTGACACATCAACGCTTGGCCGTCATTTTGTAACCCAGCTTTTAGGGCGTGCGAGCGTGTTGTGCTCTTTCGCAGCAGCTGGGGGCGCTCCAGTTCCCGTGTGGGTGACCGGAGGGCTCTTACACTACTTTTCTTTGGAAGATGAGCTTCGGGCTGTAAGATAAAACATGTAGATTTCAGGGAGGCCCCTTCCTGTAGGCGATTAAATTGTTGAGCCGGGGGCGACAGGCGGGCGGCTGAGGGGCCAGAGGGACATCGCTCCGCAACCGTGCTCGCGAGGGCACCCGCTTCTCTGTCCTGCGGCGGGAGCGGCACCTCTGCGCCCGGTCACCGGCCGTACGGCCGCCGCCTCCCGCGGCTCCGCCCGCCGGCGCTGCGCCTGCGCCGGCCCCGCCCCGCTCACGTGAGGGGCCGTTGGCCCGGCTGAGGCGCGGGGGGGGGGGAAGCGGGGCGGCATGGCGGCGGCGGCGGCCGCAGGAGCGGCTGAGAGGGCTGGGGCCGACCCGCCGGCCGCCTGTCCCAGCGGCGCGGACAGCGGGAACGTCTCCCAGAGCCACAGCAGCGCCTCCGGCCTCGGGGAGCCGGAGGACGAGGACGCTTGGGAGGCGTCGCTCGGTGCCACCGCCGCCGCCTATTCCGCCTACCTGCTCGCCGACCGCAGCCTCTTCAGCGAGCAGGTGAGGGGAGGGGACCGGGCGGGCGGGGGTCTCCGCGCCGTGCCTGCGGCCCAGCCTGCCGGGCTCCTGGGGGAGAGGGTGCAGCCGCCCGGCCCTTCCCTTCGGGCCGTGTCGGGGAGGGGGTGGGACGGGACAGGGGCTGTCGCTGCGGGGGCGGCCTGAGACAGCCGGTGAGAGGGGCTCCGTGGGGCCCTGCGCAGGACAAGATGTACCTTAACGCGGGCAAGAGATGGGAAAGCCGTGGGATTTCCGTCAAACTGGCTTTAGTCGGGCTGGTGTCTGCGCTTGGGGGTTTTCTTCGGGAGGAGTCTCTTTTCGAGTACCTTTAAAAGGCTTCTTCTTTGTAGATAGAAAGCTTAGACAAGAGCCTAGAGGATTTGCTGACTAGAGTGGATGAATTTGTGGGAATGCTGGACATGGTATGTATGATTTGCATGTAGCTTGTTGAAGTCAGAATACAGTTTTAATATGTACTCTGTCTCGCTTAAAAACAAGAGATGGGAAGCTGTCTTTGATCTAGGTAGACAGGTTCCAGTATGAAAACACACTTGATAGTTAAATAATTAATGGATGAAAACTACTAAACTTTCCTGTTGCAGCAAAATATGCCTATATAGCTTACATAACTGCATGTTTACATGATTCTGTTTGTATATTTGTCCTTTACATACATGGAATCCAATTTTGAGTGTCATTGTGCTAGATACTTAAAAGGACAGTACAATGTTCTGCTCCACCTTTAACAAAACCCATCTTCTCTGGGTTTTGTAATCAAAGTATCTAATCATGGTCGCTGAACCTCTGAAGCTAGATTTGTCTTCAGGAGACTCTTTCATCAGAAAGCAGCTTTATTTTCAGTTTCACATGAGAGGTAACAGGGGAGCTGAATGTAAGGTTTCTATAAGCTGACACTAATATACAGGCTGTCTTTTAAAGCATAGCATATGTGGTTCTCCTGCATTACTCTAAGAGGAACTTTACTGATTGGGTTTTGGTTGGGTTTTTTAAACAATAATAAAAAAAGATTCTGTGGCCTGGCTTTTTTTTTTTTTTTCTTTCCTAAGCACAGTTGAGGAAATATGCAGGTAGTAAAACTTCAGTAAAAATTTAGTTTAATATATTTGATTCTTTGTGTCTTGAGAAATGTTACACCTCTTAACTCTTATAAGGCTGAGACAGCCTATTTTTAATACAATTTTAAAGGCAAATGTTTGCCTACGCAAAACAAATTTTATTCAAAGGCACTTATTAAACTGTACAAAGAAGCTAGCTTATTGGTTTTAATCTAGGTTTTTTATGCTAATACTAAGAAAGTATTTTTAAACTATGAGTTTTAACATGTTTGTTCTGGAAACTAGAAGTGTGCTCAAATTAAATGTACTACTTAACACTTTGTTTTATTCGTTGACTTTCACGTTGTTTCTTTGAGTCATTTTAGATTCGAAGTGATTCCTCTCAAGTTGTCAATGAAAGTATACCTCAAATTTACACAAAAGCTACAGAAATGAGACAGATATACAGGAAGATTGACAAACTAGAGGTATGTATTTCATATCTTCTAGATCTATTTTGTTTCTCGGTAACTAATAGTATCACTTCTTCTTTTTGATATTTGGGGTTTTTTTTATTTATAGTTTCTTTTAAAGTTACTGCCTCGAGAGCTATTTGGACACTAGTAGAATGAGAGATTTGTTGATGTCTCATAAAGCTTCAAAACCATGATTGAGATCATTGGTCCCACTTTTAATAGAAAGGCAGATAGAAGCCTAAATTCTAAGAAGTCTAAATTAGTTATTTGAAAAGAAAATAGAAAAAGGAAGACTGATTGTTTAACCTGGTTTTGCAGTCTTTTAAGTATCTCAAGTAATTTTTCGCAGTAAAATGGTTTTGTAGGTGTAAGGGAAACAGAGCTTGGAGTTTTTGACTCCTTCTCACTTAAGTAATGGAACTTTCATCATGGTTGTGAAATAGATAACCCTGTTTTAAATTGGTAGTGAAAAAGTTGGATTTCTTTGTTTTTTTTTCACACTAGGCATTTGTGAAGATGATTGGAAACAGTGTAGCTGAATTGGAAGAACGGGTCATAAAGGCAGAAACAGATCTTGGAGCTTTTCCAAGCACATTCAAGAAAATCTTGCACACAATCAGCATACCATCCTTCCTTAATGTAAGTAAGCTTTTGTGAACACGTGTGTGTGTGTTTTGTGTGACTGACTTAGCTGCTCTGCTTATGGGGGTGGATGATTAAAAGAATAAGTAGTTTGTTACACATATATCTGAATTTAACTGTAAAACTTCTATATACTTTATTAGGGGTTTTGTGAAGTTTTCAGGGTTAATAAAAAAAAAAAGACAAAAAAAACCCCAACCACACACCCCACACCCCCCCCAAACAAAACCAATCCAAACATGAATTCTTACAAGGATGCAAAAGGGTGCAAACAAGCACATAACGCAAGAACCTTTATATTAAAGCATCTTTAATTCTGATGGTATCTAAAGGAAGCAGGAAGAGCCTGTACTGACAGTGCTGTTAAAGGATCATACTGCATTAATAATATACTGCAGGAATGTTATCAAAAAAGGAAATGAAAGCTGCACTGCACATTCTTTTAAAAATAAAGGTTCTCTCTGATACTCAATCCACACATAAGTGCCTTATTAAGCTTTCTAAGACTGTGGTTTGCTCTGTCTTTTCAATATTACATGTGGACTGTTTCTCTACAAAAGACTTAGTGCTCTTTCTAGTATGTTTCAAAGAGATACCTTACCTAGCCTTACACTGGCAGTGTGCTCTAGTTTTAAAATAACCTGGCTCCAAAAAATACTCCTGATGGTTCTTGGCACTGACAATACACCATTTATAAGTACTCTTCCTTGCATTGTGTCAGCTCCCAGATTCTTTTCTTAATCCTTTTCAATATTCATGCTGTACTAGCTCAGGTTTTTGTATCATAGTACTTGTGAGAATGATGAAATTAAGTGGTTTGCAGAGGGGGAGAGGAAGACAGTTGTGGCTGTTTGAGGTATTTTTGTTCCTACATATTGCAAGTGTGTGTCAGCAGAGAAAATTAGATGTAAAAAGAGTACGTATTGTTTTGGTAAGATTCATCTCGGGAAACCTGTTCTTTATTGCTATTTTCATGCTGTCTTTTAGTTAGTTAACTTGTCATTCCTTCATTTTCTTTGGTGTGTAAGTTTAGCGTGATGTCATTTCTTTTTTTCCTTTTTAAAAAACAACACAAAACTACTATTTATGGGCCAATTTCAAAATGAAGCAACTACAGTGGTTGCCTTGAATATTCAACAGTATTTTTCATATCGTTGCTAAAAACGGTTGTCAACCACAGAATTATAATTTTCATTTGAAAAATTTGAGAGTTCTAAGACAGTGCTTTTTTAGTGTTGTATGGGAACGTTTTGTCAGCTTAGCAGTTTGACCACAATTAATAAGGTGAAAAGTCTTTGGAAGTGTCAGCAAACTGAATTTGGCATATCCAGTGTTTTCTTGGTTTGAGTATGAATAGCAATAAAATCAACACTCAGCAATTACTGGTATTAATTGACTAATTAAAAGGCAGGTCACTGTTCTGCAGTGGTACTGAGTATTTCAAAGTAAAAGACTTATTTTCACTAGTAAGCCCAGGCATGTCTGAATGAAAATCCCTATAGAGATTTTTTTCTGATGTCTAAGATTTAACTAGCTCACTCAATGTGTGAGTCCTTTGGAAAAGAAGGTTATACTGGTGTCATGATTTTTCACTGTTAGATGTAGTTCATGTTTTCCTGCTACAATTTTTATTTGTCTTTGTATGTCTTTGTAATGCCCCTTTCAGATTTTGCCCCGAGTTCTTCCCTTGTGAATAACAGGCAGTGTAAAGTACAGAATTGTAAGACTTCCAGTCTTAGTAGTACAGTCTTCCAGACCAGTATTGGTGAAGACTCTAATTTTCTCATCACAAGACAGGCAGAAAAGTACCCAAAGAACTCTGCCAACAAATTGTTCATCAAAATCTTTTCATGAATCTAAAATATTTTTTAACGAATGAGGTCTTGATTTCAAGCCTTCTATTTAAAGACCAAACATTGTACACGTACCCTGGGTTTGTGTTGCTCTGCAGGAAGGGTGTTCTGTGTGGGAAGGCTGACACAATAGCAGTCCTTGTGGTTGTCTCTTTAAATGAGCCAATTGGAATAGCAAAACAATGTACACTTAATATGTAAACAAAACGTGTACGCTCTTCCGAAAAGCAGTGTAACAGCTCTTTTCCAGTCCACTACCATATTATTTTCAAGGGTATGTCATAGTACGTATATTCTAACAGATACTTCATGAAGCAGCTGAGCAGGAGCAGTACATTTCTCCAAAGAAACATTTGCTAGGTGTATTTCCATATGAAGACTGTTTGAACTAAGTACATGAGAACACAGGCTTGGGTTAACTCGAAGCAGCTGAGGAGAACTCAAAGGCTGGAGCAGGAAAGGTAAAGGTATATGGCTTTGGAAGGATGAAGGTTACAGTGACTGTACCATCAGGTGGAAAAGATTATCCATTTGGCTGCTGCAAAGCTGGTGTGTCTTATGCTTTCCAGGACTCTGTCTGCGGAGGTGATTGGCAGAAATCAAAGGCTGCTTTTCTTCACTAACATTAAGAATATGCCAGACTCATCTGAGCTATGATTACAAATTTGTCTGACTAAGGAGATATGCCTTTAAAACTTTTCTTGTCTTGCATTTTAGCTCCGTTGGCTTTGTTTTAAAACTTGCTGCTTCTTTTTTAAGAAGGTGAAAAATAAACTTATCTTATTTGCAGAAATCGTCTTCCTCCCGACAACAACAGACCCTTTATGAACCTCCAGTCCTTTTCAAGACTGAAGACTATTTTCCATGTCTTAATGAAGCACCTTATTGATGATTTTTAACTTTGGGATTGATATAAATCATCCTGAATAGAAACCGCCAAGTGAACAAAAGAAATGCTAACCTCAAAATAGCTGCATTTCTGAGCACTGTTGATGGCATATTGCCATTCTGATTCTCATTGTCTTCCTTCAGGCAGTATTTTCAGGTAATCTTTCTTTGTGTACATTATTTCAAAGGTCTTCCTTAAACACAGTATAAATTTTCGTATTATATTGGGGAAGGAACTTAAGAATACTTCTGCATTTTTATTTTTAAATAGCGGAATAATAGGAAACATACGTTATAGACCTGTGCTGCTGCAAGTGTAAAAACCTATACAACAAGGATGGAGTTTTTTGGGTTTGGGTTTTGTGCTGCTTTTTTTTTTTTTTCCCCCTAATGTACTGATTGAAGTGAAAGGAAAAACTGCATAAAGTCTTGTACTCCTATGTTTTGGAACCTGCAGTTTGTACAGAGAACTGCACCACATTGGGATGTACAAGTTGCAAGGGGAGGACTTGGAAGATCAGCAAGGAGTCAAGGATGTGGCTCGATGCATTGTGAGCTGGGACTAGATCATCTGGCCCCCACTGATGTTCCTTAGGTCACAGTGACCTGAGCTTCTAATTACTGCAGCTTTGTATTGTTTGATGTGTAATCAAGTGGCCATGATATATGTGTGTGTATATTTATATATAAAACCTGCTGTCAAGAAGTATCTAAGTTGAGGCAGAGATGTCCCTGGACTGAGCCTCGATTGGGCACCTGAGCACTGTCCACTTCTCCCTCGCAACCCTCCGTGCGGTCACTGGGGCTCCCTGTGCTGATGGCAGTGTGAGTATGTTATCAATAAAGCAATAGCTGTCTAACCCCTCTTGTGGTCTTGCATTTCACCTGACAGCATCAAACTGCACCCTTGTTTCTGAGAATGGTTTTTGCTTACAGCCTTGTAAAATACCTAGCAGGTGTTAATCGTAAATTTGTTGTGTTTCCTCTAAGCAACAATTTTATCGCTGCTGTCTTACTGACAGTGTATCTCACTAAAAATATCCAAAATTCAAATTTCAGAGGAATAAGGAATGCTTAAGGGAAGCAACAATGTCTGCTGGTTTTGTGTTGCAAGCACAGAAAAAAAAGTATGCAGTTGTAGAGCAAGGATTATATAGTACTAGATAAAGCTTTGAAAAACATACTTGTCTCTCAACAACAGCAGGGACTGGGTTCTCTACAGTATCTGAAGCAAGGTTTAGTAAAAATTAAAACAAAGATTGTGAAGTCAAAATTAGTAGACTCCAAAAGCAGGTCTAATGTAAAACTTAACTGAATTTTTAACTAAAAGAATCTAGAAAATTAGTTACATGCAAACATATAGAAAGGAAAGGAACAGCCATTTAACTGAAGAAGGACTCCCCCTTGCTCTTTTCTTGCTTATACTCCTTGCTTTCATGATTACCTCCATATTTCACTATTTTGGTGTTCCACTGCACCAAGAGTTGCATTTCCAAAAGATGCAATACGTTTCAGTTTATGCATAAATAATTCTTGAAAGCTTATCACTCTTCAGTGAAATTACTTACCTATAACTTAGTGTAACAACATATTGCTACAGCCAAATACTCTTAAACACAGTAGCACTGACACTACAAAAAATATAATTAACTTTAGAACACCTTTCTAAGGTGAATCTATGAATTAACTGCTTAAATAGCAACTTTGCCCTCTGCTAAATACAATGAAAATGCAGTTGTAATTGAAAATATTAAAATAATGAAGATCTCAGCAAGCATATGCAGATGACTGTTGTTTATAAGAGAAAAAAATCACATATTCTGAAGTGGGCATTGAAGTTAAACATTTTTAAGGAAAATGTAAGATACCTTCAAAGCACACCACAAATAAAAATCATATAATTCCTAGAACTAGTATAGCTCTATGTTGTAAATGCTCCAAAATATTTTTATTACTGCAAGTAAAGGACAGTACATGGAATTGTTAAAGGAAAAGCCATAATAGTACAGACAATAAATGGTAGCTTTTTTAATACATGATGCAGAATAACAAGGTGGCAGTTCATCTGTGAACTGTAGCCTACAAATGTTATAAAATGAAGGCATTCTTGTAATACTGGCAAGATCCACACATGCACTCTGCTGCCAGTTTGAATGCCCTTGGCTGTTTCCTTGTTCATGGTCAGTCTCTTCAAGCAGGAAAAGCAATGAAAAAATCCTAAGTCTTCACACTTGTCAAAGAAAGACTCAAAGAATATTCCTTTATTCTGTCTGCTGTTGTTAATAGTGTAAAACCAGTACGAACTATATTATGAGTTAGGCTCAATATTTACTATTTTTGCCAGCTGAAAATAAAATCTGATCTCAAAATCCATCAATACCAATATTCGTATACCCAGAAAGCTGCACTTACCTCTTTCTCTGTACAATGTTTATCTTTCTCCTCTTGCTTGGATTCCAAGATATGAAACCAGTAACAGTCATGCTACGTTACCTGTTTTTAACATGAACAGCTCTTCAGATAGAGCTGATGTAAAGCAAGGCATTATGTTCAATGAGTTGAGCTCCTAAAGGTTGGTTATTGAGTGTTTAAAACCAATTAATGTTTAATATCTTACTTTTCTTCTATGACATGAAGCAAAAATTTTGAAGTTACCCTAGTAGAGATAAAAGGTTTTATATTCTTAGGTACCTTTTGGGCAAATGTCTAATTGAAACTAACTCTATGGCTTGCTAAAAGATACTTATTTCCTGTAAGATGTATGTATATATTTATAACAAATGTTTCACTCACAAGATATGCAGAATGGACCAAGTGTTAGAAGGCGACATTTTTCATAAGTCTTGGGCAAGAATCAGTGTGATCTGTCTTATCTAAAAATTTAGGTAATATGACAAAAGGAAGTATGCCTGAAGTAGGCACATAAAGATTGATATTTGTATTTGATTATTTTTGGACCTACACATTTTGTTCCACTCTTGAGCGATGCTACTGCAGTTGCTATAAAGCCTAAAGAAATTATAGAAGGATATAGGAAGCTTAATTTAGGAACCTGCACAGGGTCCTGCACAGGAACCATTTCCAAATACTAAGATCTTGACCTGTAGAGAGTGATCCTGAGTGAACACCTTCCAGAGCGAGAAAGAAGAGCAAGATAGCTTGAATCTACAGCTAAGAAGATAACATTTGAAAATGGTAAATATTTTAAGGTTCCCTTACTAAAAAAAATTATGTAAGTGATGATGCTTTTAAACTCCTTCAAGTTTTGTAGGAAAAATTCTAGCCTTGGACCAGCTATCAAGAAAATCCTCTATGCCCAGAGAAAAGCCCTGCCTTGAAAAGTCAAAATCCTTGTCAGATTTGCCAAAGGTCAAAGACAATGCTCTTTCCATAACGGGGGGGTTGTTAGTCTGTGTATCAGCTCAATCCATCAGGAATGAGGAGTCTTCAGCTGTTGGGGTTCAGAGCCTTGTGGGAGCTGGGTTAGTGGGGCAGGCTGTGCTGCAGCAGCAGAGCAGAGGCTGTAGATTCTCCTTTAAGCCGATGGGTGGTAGTACAGCCTAAAAGTGGTAGTACAGGCTCATCTCCGAGTTTTAAGGAATTTTCTTTGCCTTCGTGCTTGAGGTTATCTACTCGCAAACTATTGATGCTGGTCATTTTCAGGATTCTGCAAAACGGTATCAGTAGTATTCGAATTCCCTGTGATGATCGATGTCTCACACGTGCTAATTAGCGTGCAAAGAAGAAAAAAGGGAAACAAGGTTGTCCTCATGGGCAGTATTGAACAACACTGGGGAGACAGAATGCAGTCACTTGTAGAGATGTAGTTTGAAAAAGAAAAAGTGAAATAATGCCTTTGGAATTATACCAGACAAAATGAAAAGACAGGGAAAACAAAGTATCCTGTCTAAAATTCACATGAAAGACTCAAAATGTCATTTAATTTTTGTCAGCTTTAATGTTGGCTGTACGATATATGATGGATCAGTAATTAACTAATAGGAAAAGAAGACATTAAAATTGCGTAAATAGTAATAAAATATGATGTTTTCAGTCAAATGTGCTATCTATACAGGATCTTGAATAGTCTTGAAAAAAAGTATATTGAAAATACAGGTACATAAATGAGCTGACGGAGCTAAGAAAATGAACTGAATGTTGGCAAGGATTCCTTTAGAGGGTTCAGAGTAAAAAGACAATGGTACAGAATCCAGCGGGGGGAGAGGGGAGGAAGCACTTGCTGAGCATCACTGAAGAAAAGAAAGATAACTTTCTAATTTGATTTATTATCTCCCAATGTTCAGAAGCTGTAGGTTTCTTGAGAATAGTTTGATGCCTACATTTTTGAAAAATAAATTAATTGCCGTCTGTTTCTTACAGGTCAGAATTTGCTTCACAAGGAAGTGGTCTAGAATGCAACCTTTAAAAAAAAAAGAAAAAGCAATAGCTGAAATTCCTGCAATCCTGGGACTTTAAAACTGGGAGCTAGCGCTAAGTGTGACAGGACCATCTGAAATGTTTCTCTGAGCGTGAATCAATCTAAAAGGTTTGCAGAGGACTGCAGACTGGCAGAAAAGTTGGTTCAGATTGATTCATACCAAAAAAACAAAAGAAAAAAAGAATCATGGTAAGAGCCTTGTGCAGAAATGGGAGAGGCAGAAAATAGCATAGCCAGGAGATAAGCCAGGGCAAATGCTGAGGTGTAAACTTGTGGTGACAGAGCTTTGAGCTGCATGAACAGATGAGGGCAAGACCCCTGAACTGGGAGATATGAATGAAGATGCAAACAGACCTGAGACAGGTGTCATTCTGCTATTCGTTTACAGTTTCTTTTTTTGCCCCAGGTGCACTCCTTCCAAGTACGCATATTTAGGAAGGGCTTTAACTGTACTGGAAGAACTCTGAAAGGCCATCTGGACCAGGTCACCATTACTGCTTCTGTTATGAAAGCAATTGGACTTGCAGGTAAAGTTAGCCAGACCATTAGACTGCTCTGGTTAAAAATCAGTCCTTCCAAGCCAAACAGTCCAGCCCCAGCATTGATGTCCAGGCACAGGAGGGAGGGGTGACAGCCCTCTACTCCAACAAGTGTCCACGAGAAGGCAAGCAAAGCCAAGTGCCAGCAGGACCCATTTCTTCTTGTGGTGTCACCAGGGAGTTGTGCAGCCAGGGAAGTGCTGTAGGCTTTCACCTCACTGAGCTGAGGACAATTTTCCACAAATTGTCCTATGGAATTAGGCCTTTCCTCCACAGGGGGAACTGGGACTGTTCAAACTGGAGGGATCTCATCAGCGTGTATAAGCACCTGAAGGGAGGGAATGAAGGAGAGGTAGACTGACACTTCTCTGCAATGCCTACTGACAGGACAAGAAGCAGTGTGCACAAAAATAAAACCCCTTGCTAAAAGCATCTTCTCTGCTGCATCCCACATCCATTTTTTTTAACCTTGTTCCCACAAGCTTCTTTTAGTATCATCCAATTCTTGTATTGGAGGACACAATCAACAGTCATCTGTGTTGCTTATCATCTTATAATAATGCCTGTAATTTCCATTATCTTTTCCCTTGGCTGAAGAATCGTAGAATGGTTTGGGTTGGAAGGGACCTTAAAGATCACCAGGTTCCAACCCCCTTGCCGTGGGCAGGGACACCTCCCACTAAAGCAGGTTGCTCAAAGCCCTCTTGTTTTGCATATGAAGCTTCCATGCCCTTTTTGCCTTTCCCTGATTTTTCCACTTCTGCTGTATCCTGTTTGAGATGAGGAAAGCAGGACTGCCTGTGTAAGGTACAAGAAAATCAGAAGTTTAAACAGTTCCACAACCCCATTCTCTCCTGCTGCCTTTGTTTCTTCTCTAGTTATTCCCAGTATTGGATGTGCTTTTCTGTCCTCTGAACTTTTAAACTGATGTTTTCGGGACTTATCATAATAGTGTGATCTCACTTATGACTAACTGCTCAAATTTATTTTCTGAGTCATAAAGTGTTCATATACAAAGATATTTTAATGTAATGGCTAAATCTGTGTCTGTTAAGCAGGAGGTGCTTCCAGTTCGTAGGATGGTGGTTTTGATAAAACTAAGGTTACTGCATATGTGGATCTGATACAAAAAGTCACAGATTGCAGGGCTATGTAGAAGGCAGCAAAACTGCAGATGCTGTGGAGTGTTTATGTGGGGATAAACTCTACTGGAGATCATCAGCTGGCCTAGTCATCTGACTCCTATGTGTATTTGTGCTCACCTGGGCTATCACTCAAATTTTCTTATTGCCACAGAGCAGTGGTCCTGGAAAAATGGCACTTAACCTTAGCCCAAGATACTGTGCTGAAGCAGAAAGTGTGCTAACACCTGCGCCAGGTACTGCAGCCTTGGAGGAGAAAGATAACATTCCATAGTACTGACAGAAACTCTTTTCTTTGGAATGTGCTCCGATCCTTTTTTGTGCCAGAAGTCCTTCCAGGATACCCTCTCCTCTCCCTCTTTACCTTAACCCCTCTGTACCCTGAGGCTGAGCTGGCCCCTGCCCCTCACAGAGCAATAGGGCCTCCACATCTTTCTCCATGGCAGGGTGCAGAGGAAGCACCCTGAGCATCCACAGAGGTGTGAAGTGACACTCCTTGTGGAAGTTCCTGCATGGACCTATTTGAGAGCAACCATGCTGAAGGTTTTCCTCAAGTCCTTTTTTGAAGCTAGAACCCCAGTAGTTTGGCCCATGTTGAGAAGCATCCTGAGGCTGAAGTGGGTATTTCACTGCCCTGTTCTGGTGACATCTGTGCACTTGTCTTCCCAGACATTTAGATGGTCAAAGGATTGAGCCTGAAGAATGTCAGCTGGGCAGGCTGGGGGCCCCTTGAGAGACAGGCAGTGCCTTACAACAATCCCCCTTGGACAACAGTATTCCCACATTTTTGTTCCTAAGCCCTTTGATTTGGATCCAGCCCTTCAGACTGTTGTTGGTGATTAATCACACACTACTTTTATCTTGCACCATGTAGGAAGAAGTTAAAGTCAGTGACTACTCTGCAGTGACAGTCTGCTGTTTTCTGTGTGAGGTCTTTGTGGATGTGGCCACCCAGTAACAGCACTGTGCTGAGGAAAGGGAATATAGCAGAAATAACCTTGCTTTTGTACCCTTGCACTTTTCAGTTCTTTTCAGTCTCTTCAGAACCTAAGAGTTATGGTCAAACTAGAAAGCAGAGATGAATATCACCTCTTGCAATAAAAGTTAACGTCTCCAGCTGTGTTAAAGTTGAATTTTTGTGACCTGCTACACAGCCTGGATTACTTTACAGGTGAAATGGCAATATCTGTTTGGGTCCCACAAGCAAAGCCTAGCAAAACTGGAACAAGAGGAATATTCTCAAATATTCTACCATTATTTTTGCCCCGTTTTTCTTTTTATCTCAATATGCAGTTTTCTACTTGCATTGATAGTCTGGGGCATCATTTTACTGTTTAGTCATGGTTGTTGTCACCATGTATGATGTTATTCATATAGAATCTATTCATGTTCATATGAATGCTATTGGTCCTTAGGGTCACTTGTTAAGAGTCTCTGGGGAGAACAGATTTGTTATACTAAGTTTTGCTCACAGGCTTCTGTATGTATGGTTTGACTTGCAGAGGAACTGCATAGTGTTGTGTTCCAAAGAAGGCTGGTAGGCATACACACCTCCTTGGCAGGGCTTACAAATGGCACCCCTGTCACATGGCTGTCCCAGTCTGTCCAGGCACCCAATTGTACCTGATTCATAGTCATTGGTGGAATAAATTAATGATTCCAAATGTTAATGAGGACAGGCATTTGTATCCACTGGACCCATCAGAGCGTGCACACGTGAAAAGGTTCATCTCAAGCCTTCTTAAACGTGTCTGAACCTGTCTGCAAGCGGTTGGGGTTCTGCATGGGCAGCCCTTGTCCTGCTGCTGGAACAGAAATCTGCAGGCTGGAATCCATGGTGCTACTGGGACCCTTGCAACAGACAGATCGCTGGTGCAGAGTCCTGCCTGGTGGAGGTGGGTACTTAGCTGTGTGCAGGCAGACTTCTGGGAAGACAGTGGGTAACCTGGGATCTGCCTGGGGTTTCTTGCTCAAAAAGGCATCTGTTTAGCCCTGAGCTACTACAGATTTAATCCATATGTGGCTGACTGGTGGAAGCTGCTGGAGGAACATACAGTACAACAGCATAATCCTATCTGGACTTGGAAATTCCTACTGCCAGTTCCATCACACTGACCTTGCTGGGTCCACGTGCCCTGAAGCAATCTGTTGGGCAGCCCAAGAGTGCTGATCACAACATGAGCAGCAGGTCACACAAGGCAGGTTGGAAGATGGTGAAGAGAAACCACTGGTAGAAAGGGGTGGAGGAAGCTTACAGAGGAGATGGGAAAGCAAAGCAGGGGAAGGATGTGGGTTTACGTATGGTGGCACCAGAGGAGGTTATGGGACTCTGAGCATTAGTGTCAGTCACATCAAGGTAAAGAGAAGGGTTTGGTGCAGAAAGGTGAAATGGATTTGCTTTGTCAGCAGAAAAGGGAAGACGGGGTAGAAGGGAGGAATCAGTGGAGGAATCTGTTTTGTCATCTGAATGTCACATGTTCAGTTAGACACCAATGTTTTGGCCACAGATTTTCAGGATGCAGAAGAAATAGCTCTACTGCAGATGAATTATCTCTAACTCCCTGGTTGTTGTGATTCAAGCACTTCCTTTCAAATTGCATTTTTCCTTCTTATGTGCTCTATAACTTAATTCCAGAAGGAATATTTATCACACCAGTCTTTAGTAGTTAAGTGTTACTTTTGCTAGCTAGCCATTTTTGCTCTGTTTTCCTTTTAGCATAAGGATGGAACAATTGAAAATGAGTCAATCCAACTTGTACCTTTTTTTGCATCTTTTCCAGAAATGTTTAGTGGGTGTTGCTATAGGAGGCAGAATGCTGGACTCAGATCTGATTGTGTCAAGGCATTTCTGTTCCTGTAAGATAGTTTCTAATGCCCACTACTGGATAATACTAATGTTAAACTAGTATTTTTGTGTTTAAAGGCATCATGCAGTAATTAAACAAGCATGGATTTGGAGGAGCTCTGATAGGTCATAAAGCAAATGGGAAATCCCATTTGTTTCCACAAGTTTCCAGTAGCTTGATACTACCTGAAACTGGTAAAAGGATATTAATGATTTACAGTTTGCAAATTTTCCTAGCAGTGGCTTTTCTCTAATTGCTTTTATTATTTTCAAAGACTTGATTACATTCTTAATTCTTGCAGTCTATACTTCCTCCAAATTCCCATCTGATAACATCAGCAATATTCGTTAGTATGGAGATTTTGTCAGGTAATGTTAAAATGCTAAAATAGCCTAGCTCCCTCCTTCCTCTTTGTTTTTGTGTGTCTCAGCTTACACAGCTTTCCAGTCTGATGAGTCATTGCATTTACTTTGTACTGATACTTTTCATATTTCATGCCTGAGCAGTGATTTTGATTTCCTTGTTTTCTGATGAGGAAAGGCACCAATTTTTTCCTGTGGGTAACACTGTTTTTTTGCCAGATCAGAAAAACCCTCTTTTCCAAGTTATGATTGCATAGGAGATTGTGAAAATCACATGCAGGTGTCTCTGGTCACTTTTGAAGATCTCGATGCTGTTTTCTTAGTAGCAGTCCAGGTCCCGAGGGGATGACGCTTTATAATTCAGCTGAATGTTGTAAAGATCTAACGCATAAACACCATAAGATTTAACAATCAACTATGAGGATATAAATGAACATTTCAAATGCCAGAGACTCCCAATATGCAAATTTGAATTCCCTTCTACTCCTTGTCATGGCCATAGGGTGGCACAGTGTATTGCTGAGCGTTGATGTATGTCCTACAAGTAGTGCAACCCAGTATTTCAAGTTTAGCAGAGCATATTTAGAGGTGAGGTCCATGGTTTGTTCACTCCTGCAGGCAAATAAAACAGTGGCTTTGACCTCCAAATAAAGGGCACTGATAGTACCAGCTCCAGCTCTCCACCCTGCTCCCCAGCCAGAAGCCACCACTCTCACGGCAGAGGGAGTGGGAAGAGATTTCCTTCTGCACCTTCTCTGACCTCTTCCTCCTGCTCTGCTTCCTGCCTTGCTACCAGCAAGTGATCTCACACTCTGTGGTTTCCTCCTCTGGGTGGTGATCCCATCAGCGATTAGATAGGTGACACCCCCTTGGCTGGTGTTTCAGCCTCACCAGTGAAGCAACCCCAGGAGGAGCAGTGTGTTGGTGAAGGGATGTTGTCTTCCCCACCTGCTGCTGCCACTTGCTTAAAAAGAGAAGAAAAACCCAACTTCTTTTTATTTCTGAGTTTTCCTTTCTTTTCTCATTGTTGAGCTCAGCCTCCAGAGTCAGAGAAAGGATAATTAAAACCTGCTAAGCCAGTGGACTTGGCACAAAACCAAGTAGAACCTTGACATTTTGAAAGGTGGTGTAAAAAACTGAGAAACTTCTTTAACCTCAGATGATTTTTTGTGATGATGAAAATTTCAAAGTTGGAAACACATCACTGAATTACTGTTTGGAGAGATGCAGCACTTCTGAAGTTAAATCAAATTATTGTATTCACCATAGTTGTAGTAGTTAATATTTGCCAGACTAGCTCGAGGTGTTTTGATGTAGTGTGAAGATAACAGTGGCACGGTGTGCTGGCACGGATAAAATGAGGCATACGCACATCCAAGTATTTTTACAGAAATACACCAGGAGAACAGTTCCAATTTAACCTGCAAAACCTTATTTTAAAATTAAAAACCTGCATTTTACTAATACCTTCTACAGATGATTATGCTGTAACAGTGCAGAAGGGGATATTTTTAGACATAAAATACAGTTTTACTTCTAACTAACTGCCTTATCGCTTGTCTGTTTCAACTTTATGTACCATAGCTGGGTAAAACTTTAACTAAAGTATTTAGTTGTATGAATTAACCTTGTGGATTATGCCTACTGTGACAGCAGAATTATTTGTCAGCAGAATTTCTTTTCGCAGCCTCCGCTTATCAGAAGGCAGCCGCGATTACTAAACTAAACGGGCATGCGAAACCGTATGGTGTTTTGGAGCTGCTCGGTTGCTGTGGAGGATAAATAGCTCCTGACCCTAAACAGGCTCTTTTTAAGAAAAAAAAAAAAGCGGTGTTCCCTATGCCTTATAAGGCATGAGCGGGCGTACTCCAGCGCTGAAGAAGGGGCGGTAACGGGTTCATGCTGCTGAGTTTTCTCCAGCAGCGGTCGCAGGCGACCGAAGAAGTTGCGTGGAAATTGCCAACGCTTGGTCCCCGGCACTTAGCAGCGAAACTCCGTGAAGAGAGGAGGAGGCATCAGGTGAAATTAAAAAAAAAAAACACCAAAAACCTAAACAAACAACAAATCAACACCACTTGATCATGGGAAAATCAGGTGAGCAAATGCCTTTGTGCCGTTGGCTGTGTATTCTTACAATATCCGTGCCTGGTTTTGTTGCTCGGAAAGCATTGCTAAAGCGTCAGTGGCTTTCCTCAGAGAAAGCTGCTTTGGTTTGTGGATGGTACAGCCGGGGAGGAGCTTTCTCACCAACACAGAGTTAGGGTAAAAAAGAGTAAGAAAAACCACCCCTCCTCCCCAACCTGCACAATGCAGAGGTAGTTGTATTTTATATACAGCTTACATGTAACTGATAGTATGGAATAATTATAATTTTATCTTGTGTCTAGCTGTCTGACAAAACTTATTTGCCTTGCAGATAGGCTGCTTTGTGGGGGAGGGGGAGCTTTTTATCCCCCCTGCTGCCGGGAGGATTTAGGTTTAAGGTTTGGTTACCGTTTGTCTGAGGATAGCCCTGTGAAGCCTCTCCCTGCCGCTGGCTGAGTTGCTGGTCCTTTCCCCGCTGCTGCTGGCTGGCTGGCTGCATGCCCTGCCCTGAGAGTCATGGCTGGGGGAGACTCTCCTGAAGCTGCCAAGAAGCCAAAGACCTTAAGTCGAGAGATCTCGTGCCCAGGGTTTTCTGCATCTTTATCCTGTTAGAGACGTGAGGAAAAATCTGTGCTGATGATCTGAAATGGCTGGGAAACTGGATGGTTTATTTTTGTTCTTGTGGTTAGGATGCTATTTCTGTGACAAATCAGAGCCTGGCGGCATATTGTCTGTCTGTCCTGCGTGTAAACAGCACGTATAGGATACACACAGCAAAACCTAGTACTTGATTCACTCAAAACCACAGGCCTCTTCCAGAGAAACTTGAGGACAATCTCTGTGCGGGTAACACTTTAATGGGCCTCAGCATGGGTGTGTTGAGGTTTTTTCCTTTTTCTTTTTTTAAAGCTCAGTATCCTTGATGACATCAGAGCTGTCTGCAAATGTGACTGTAAAGGGCTTACTGGTGTGACACCCAGTCCAGGAGAAGCACCATATAGCTGACAATGGGTGTTTTTAGCCCCGTGTCCTGGAAGCTGCATAGGTTTTTCAGGTGGATTGGGGTTTAGTAAATAACCTTACAGCAACTTAAACAACTGTAGTTGCTCAGAAGTGTCAAGTTCATCACTTCCTGGTTAATAGCATAAAACATACAAATACCAGGTAAGTCTAGGAACTGTACATTATGTTAGCAAAGCCCATAGGGTGAAAGCAGTAGAGGTATTTCACTGTGCACCTCCTAGTCCCAAAATGATGAGATCTCCTCTTGTTTTAATACACGCACGGTTTCTGTTTGTGAATTGCTAATAGTCATAAGGCAATTACTGTCTTTGTTATTTCCTGCATATTTATCACTGCACACTGTTGGTTGTTCCACACTTAGGAGCAATGACAGACCAGAAACTCCTTTTGCCAAGCCTTGGGTAATGTTTGCATCCCTAAGTAGTTATACAAATAGAGCTTGAGATCTAAGTGCAATTTAAAAATATTTTGTCACTTCTGTCATGCTTTTCAAACCAATGGTAAACTGGGTCCAGGTTACTGTCTTCAAGCTGTGTTCAGTATTTTTAGATGAATCATAAAACTAAGATCCTGTCCTAACAATTGGTTTATTGACTAAATCCCATCTGCCCTTTCCAGTGCACTGGAGTCTTCAAATTCCTGTCTGAGATCATTCAGACTCGTTTGCTTTTGAATGGGCAAGTGCAGCTATTTTACAGAGTACAGCTTCCTCTGTGTTTTGTGTAAAATACCTCCTCGTGGTCCTGCTGTAGTCCTCTTGAGAACATGGTGCAAACAGGTTTTTCTAAACTGGGATCTATGGAAACGTAACAGCTTGGCATCTGTCTGACATCGAAACGGAGTGCTCACTCCTCTCCTGGGTCAGAAAGATTAAGGCAGAGACTACCCGAAGGCATATATTTAAAGATCCTCTAATTCATGTAAAGTGTGGTCACTGTTTTAGAATAAACTTCGTCAGAGCAGTTTCTTAAACTTTTTATATTTGGTAAATATATCTTGAGGTCTAAGTATCCCCAGGCAAAGAAATCCTGCTGTTGAAAATCTCAGTTCTTTGATCAAAGCTGCCTAGTAATGGATTGTTACTAGCTGTTGGATGGTAAGTGAAGCAATGTTCTTTGCAAGTACGAGAGCTAGAGACTGAGCATTGGTTTTGCTTCACTGAGCAGAGACGAGTGTTGGAAGAGACCGGTACCTCTGACTCAGCTCTCTTCCTTGGAAGCTGCAGGCTGCTGAAACCAAATTCATACCGAGACTCCCTCATCAGCTTTACAAAAACACCTCCCATGGCCATAAAGATGTACTTAAAAAAAGACAGAATGTACAACAGGACAACAGTAACACCTGCAAATACTTAAGCCAAACACGGGGACCTTCCCCCCTGGTCTTCTCTATCCGGACAGCACTGGGATGAGTGGGTGCTACAGATTCCCCTCCCCACAGAGCCCAAGCCCAAAAGACCGGGAGTATTTTTCTGCAGGAAATGAGGCTAGGGTGAGCTGTCTGCTCAGCCTGAACCCCTGCAGCTGTGGGGGGCTGGAGGCCAGGGTCCTGCGGGCAGCCCTGGCCCCAGAGGGGATATCCATGCCAGCAGCTGCTGGCGATGCTTGGGGAAGCAGCTGGCTGCCAGATCCACTCCTCCACCCTGGAGCGCTGGGGGTTTCTGCTGCGGAGTGGGTGTCTCCGAAAAGGCTGGGATGGTGGCAGAAAAGGGCTGCTAAAAGTCTCATTTCTTCCGCTTCCCCTCCAGCCCTGCCTGGTGGGGGAAGGGAGCTCGCCCCACTTGCTCCCTAAAAAAACAGGCAGAGGGGATGGCAAGGGAATCACCCCGTGACTTGGTTAGGGGCTACCGACGCTATCAGGCAAAGACAAGAACGCTCAGTAAATATTGGCTATCTTTTTACAGTGTTTGGTTTTCTTTTCTTTTTTTCCCCTGCTGCAAATGTGGGTGGGACTCCAGAAAAAGAGCTGGGAGTCACCCACTGTGCTGCTTGTTGAGTCAGTACAAAAATAAGGACCGAAAAAGGGCTTTGACAAAAAGAAAAGAGACAGAAACCAAACTTGGTGTAGTTTTCCACGTTGTTTTTAATCTTTCTTAGAAGCATGTGCTGTTTTAACTCTTAAGATGCAACTTTGGAGCACAGTAAACAGGACTCTCAGGTTTTCTGTGGAGCAAGCTCCATCTTCAGTTGATCTGCAGTACAAACTTGTACTTTAGCATCTTGGTAAGAGACAGCCATAGACAATCACAATAAAAGTACAAACATCCTAGAGAAGTGACCTGTGTGCTTTCTGAGAAATGTGATTTTTCGCAAGCTGCCCAAATGACAATACATTTAGTATTGTCTGGTTTTACAGGACTGGTGGGGAGAGAGGAAATTAATTAGTCTAAACTCTGAGCAACTGAGCATTCGTGTTTGGTAACAGCAGGGCATTTGCAGAACTAATTGTTAATACTAGTTACTGGCTGTTTTTCTTTACACCAGAAATGAACTGGAGGTGTGGTGGGAAGAGGGCTTTTCAAACATGAATTTAATTCTGTTTAAACCCCACACTTGTCCATCTTTGTATGTAGAAGATACCGATTACTTAGTTCAAGTTCAATAAATGGCAAGTAGAGAAAATCTGCCAGGACGTCATCAGGCCTTGGCAAACATTATTCTGGGCCCAGTTTTTACCTGTCTGTTGAACCATCAGGGTTTTGGGAGGGGAGAGGAGGAGAATGCAGCAGCCACCCTGTGCAACAGTGATTACTCCTCTTTACTGTGAGATTAGTGGCTTTAGCTCCTCATGCTCAAGGCAGATAAAGACCAAAACAAGTATGAAGGGCTCACAAAGAATAACATGGAATATGACGGTCTTTAGTAACTGAGATGCCTACCAAGGCTTCCCATGCCAAAGCGCTGCACGTCGAACTCAGCTCTCTTCTGAATCTTCCAAGAAATCTTTGTCATAAAAAAACAAAACCAACAAAAAAACCCCCAAAACTGGCAGGAAGAAAGCTGTTATTTCTGGAATTGAGTGACAATATTCAAACCCTTTATTTTCTATCAGTGCCGTTGATAGTATCTTTCTTGTCCGGATTGAAATTTACCTTAGTTGCTGCTCTGTGTGCAAGAACAAATGAGTGTCTTGATTCTAACTGCTTTGTTGTTTATGACATATCTCAACAGACCAGAAGGCTATTTCAGACTGCTATTTTGGTAGAGGCTGTGTTGTTTTCTGAAAGATTAGCTGGGGCATATCTAGATTATGTTTTTACAGGCAGATGTAAGCAAGTCCTGCCCAGTTTTTGAAGGTCTGAACAACAGCTCTGCTGGAGCTGTGCTGGGTGGCCCTGAGAGAAATGCAAGTGAGGCCAAGTGGGTGGCCCACAGCTCTGGTTTAGAGCTGGCTCCTGTGTAAGCAAATATGGAGATGACAGTAGTCTAGGGTGTTGTGAAGGAAGACAATATGGGCCTGTTTAAGGCCACCACAAACATTATTTATTATCATTTGTTGACAATCATTATCATATGTTGACTGAACTGAGTTACTAGAGTGAATCTCTGCTTTGAACAGAAATCACATGGGCTTTGCCTGGTCTCAGCTTTAGGCGTGATCCCTGCAGCACTGCATGAAATGGTAAGTTAATTGTCCTTCTGAAGCTTTGCTGCTCCACCATTGTAGGTGCTGTGTTTGGAAGCCATCTTCTAATGTAGATTTCAAGGGCTGTCCCCATATATAAAGCTGTGTGTCACAGAGATGAAATGGGTTTGCATGTGTTGCTGAAGTCTCCATGTCCTGTTGTAAATATAAATATGGAGGAGAAGGGGTTCTGTTTTCCATGATACAGCTCTGGTAGTTCATGGTAGGCAGATGTTATGAAATTATTGAATACGTGCTTAATAATACCCTATGTGATTGTTTGTCATACTTGTAAACTCTGTGGGCCATTGGCATGTGTAAGGCACTTAATAAGTGATCCTCAAAAAAAAAAGTGATTTGAGGTGAACTGTGGTAGTTTTCCCTTACGAAGGCCTATTACTAAAATAGACCTCTGTTCAGAATCACAAAGTGTGTTGGGTTCAAGTGGGAAGGGAACCCTGGAAGTCATCTGGTCTGACATGCCTGTTCAGGCAGGGCCACCTAGAGCTGGTTGCCCAGGACTGTGTCCAGATGGCTTCTGAGTATCTCCAAGGTTGGAGACTCCACAAACTTTCTGGGCAACCTGTGCCAGTGCTTCATTGCCCTAACAATGAAGAAGTGTTTCCCAGTGTTCAGACTTTGATAGTTCTTCTGTAGCTTCTGCAGCTCCACTGTATGAGGACTTATGATCGTGAGGAGTATGTTCCCCTGAACTGCCCCCATGGCAGGTCACAGGAGGGGATTTCCATGACACAATGTTGTAGGTGTGGCACTGGCTTTCTGAAGAAATGTAAAGGAAGCACAATCCCTGGGTATGGGCATGCATGTACATTTTCACTGAATTTCGCTGAATTTTTTAGATTTGGAAAGGACCGTAGAGATCATCTAGTCCAACTCCCCTTATATGCAACATTCCTTGCATATAGTCCAGTCTCTTTTTTTTTTTCCTTTGGCTTCCAAGTGCTGGATCACTGTGTAAGCAACAGGAGCTGCAGAAGGAACATTGAAGTCAAAATTGTTAAAGATTTCAGTGTTTAGGTGGAATTTTACCTTCTGGGGGTGTTGTAGGGGTAATATGCTTATTTGATCCTTTAAATATATTATATTCAGACTGGATATAAGGAAGACATTTTTTATCATGTGGGTGGTGAAACACAGGAGCAGATTGCCCAGAGAGGTTGTAGACGCCCCATCACTGGCAACATTTAAGGTCAGGTTGGATGGGGCTCTGAGCAACCTGATTTTGTTGAAGATGTCCTCGGTCATTGTAGGGAGGTTGGACTAGATGACTTTTAAAGGTCCCTTCAACCTAAACCACCCTATGATTCTATGAAATAAAGACCATGTTTTTCAAGATTTTGACTTGTGAGAACTGGGGTTTAGCCTGTTGTACAGGGAGATGAGAATGAGATTGACAGTAAATATGGGTAAAGGAAACTTCCTTTCTCTCCCTGCCTGGTCTGGGATACTGGGTAGGTGAGTTTACACATCAGTGATCAAAAGAAATGTGCATGGCTGTATTTCCATGCCTCAGGGAGGTGCATAAATAAACATACTTTGAGCATTGCCCCAGCTAGCTTGGGCATCCTTGGCAGAAAAATAAGGTGGAAGAGTATCAGAGCTAATGAGATGAAAGCTAGTTCTGGTATGACTACCCCAAACAATGGTAGGATATAAATAGTACAGGTATAAAATGGTGGAGCATATCCCAGAAGAAGCAGGATAGTTCTTCTAACTTTCTTCAGTTCTTCTATGCAAAATTCTTCACTTTGCAAAGACTTTGGTTAGCACCAGACAGCATTCTGTAATATGAACTTGGCACTGGGTACCAATGAGGTTCTCTCTATTGCTGCCCATCCACAGAGCACAAGAATGTGCAGTATCCAAAATATGAATAAGTGACCAGCAAAATAACTCAACATACAAATGACTTCCAGAGGGCTTAGAAGAGTTGTTACATGCTGAAGAGTTGTCACACAAGCAATAAGGTGGAATCACAACCTCATGACAGAAGCTCAGGTTTGATAGTAGGGAAGTTCTGATTTCTGGCATTACTTGTTAGTGAATACAATTGCACCTTATTTTATTCAGAACTTACTCTAATTAGAAACTCTAAGCAAATATGATGTTGGAGAGGGAGGAAGAGAAGAAATGGAGAAAATTGCTGCATTTTTTCTTCCTGCATAATATGACCAATTCTAACACATGGTGGTTGCATGAGGCTTTGTATTTTGAAGTGAATGTACCCTATGAATTGTGTAGCAATTAGATTTAAGAATATAAGGCCTTACTAACGAGAGGGTCTCCTTAGCATTTCTAAAAGGGTTTACATCTTACACATTAACTGCCTGACAGGGATGTCTGTGTGGGTGTGTGGTATGATTACAGTATTTAGTTGTCCTCCATGGCACAAGAGTAATAAATATAATACTTCTGATTGTCTCTCATGCAAAAACAACATAGGGTTCTCTAGTTATGACGAGCAGTCAGTTCCAACCTTATGCAGGATGACCACTCCATGATTGTGATTGCTTGTTGACAGGCTTGTTGGTCTGATTGTTTGGAGGAGGTGGGGGCTGCAAGCAAAGGACTTCCTCCCCCACCCCTGCCTTCAAAGAAAGTGAGATTCCAGTTCTGTCAGTGCTGAAGAATGCTGATTAGCCTTGGCTTTTTTTACAAAAATATTTTTGTCACAGAAGTCTCTGCTGCCTCTCAGAGCTGTGCAGTTTCCAGTTTACCAGGTGTTCCTTTTTAATCAGGGTAGTCAATTGCCTAACAGTTTATAAAAGGCCTTAAGTGAGGAAGTAATCAACACTGTCTGTTACAGCGAGAATAGGATTTGCAATCAAATAGTGACATGACTAATGTCATTGAAAGATTATTACACCAGTGGCTTCATATTCTCAGGCAATATGCCTCAAATTACAGGGTACAGGGGAAAACAGTGTGCTATGTCATATGGCACAGGTAATGCAAGGTTATTAAGTTGCCAGTTTGCTGTAGAGGAAACCCAGATAATAATATCACTCCCCAGCGTGGGGAGTTCGACCATCAGATTCAGCTACCTCAAACATCTTAGTGTTGTCCTGAAGCTCGCCCCAGCGGTAAGCAGGTGTGTAAGAAAATTTCAGGCAAAATCAAACAGCAGATCCCTTCCCTGAAGAGGGATCTCCTGAGCTGAAGGGAAAGCTATTTTGAGCAGCCTGATAAACACAAGAAAGTTCCAGGAAACTGCTCCCGTTCAAACCCATGTCTAATTATAACCCCCAATTCCTTTCATGCCTTTAAGCAATGCTTACTCTTCTAACTTTTAGTAAGGTTGTAGGACAATTCAGGTTGGAAGGGAAATAGTCTACCAACATTGTATGGGATGGAGATGTTGCACTTTTATTGAATTATTGGTTCAAAGCTGCTGGAAAAGAAGACAAACCCTACACAGGATGTAAGGCTTTCTGAATTTTGTACCATTTCATCTTTCCTTCCCTCCAGGATGTATGTGTGATTTCATTTCTTCTGTATGTTTCCAAGCCTTCACACAGTTCTGTTAAAGACTACAGGGGAGTTTAGCACTGAAGGAAGTCAGTTTTTATGTATGACTGGAAGTGATTAATGAATTGGAGTGTCAGATCCACGCTCTCAAATTACATATTTAGGAATAGTATTAATAGCCAGTCTTTGAAGATGTTCCTGTCAAATACAGGGTGAAAGAAACATGGAATATTCACTCCTTGTGGTACTCCAGAGGCCACCCAGTATAAGCCCATCCTGGAGTGTTTCTGTCTTCAAGCCAAAGTGCAGCTGAAATGCAGTAGAGGCATAACTGCCCTCTTAACATTTCTCATATCAGTTAAACGCCCATCACTTCTCCATTGAAGGAACATTATTCTCACTGTGAAAGATTCAGCTGGGATTAGTTTCCAGGATATTAAATTTCAAGTGAGGAAAAATATTATTAATAAAAATTATTTATAGCAAATATGTCAGGTCTTTTAGAACAATTCAGATGAAAATGTGGTCATTAGAAGCTGGGATGTCTTTTACTCAAGAATTTTGTTTGTTTCTAATCTGTTAATATAGTTTGAGAAGTTTGTCAAAATAGAGATATCTTCAGTTGTCTCAGACAGTAATAAAGGTCTTCTTGATATAATTACTTTGCAGTTCCCTGAAGCTTCCAATGATTTTTTTTCACAAAGCTGTTGGGCATATTAAAAGTTGTGTTTCCTGCAGTTTCGTTCCACACCCTATTGTTGCTATCAGAGTAGGGTAAAGCAATTTTGCAGAGTCTAGGGGGCTGCAGGGTTAAAGCAGAACTGCACTCTATGTTTACACAGCTACAAGGTTCCTTTTTATGTGTTTTATATCCACTTCACATTTTTGTCCTCTCCACTTGTATCCTGGTGCTTGGCTTCTTTCTGCCTTGGTATCTAATGTTCCTCTCGCACAGAATCACAGAATGATATGCGGTTGGAAGTGACCTCTGTAGATTAGATCATCTAGTCCAACCCTCCTGCCAAAGCAGGTCCATCTAGAGCAGGTTGCACAGGAACATGTCCAGGTGGGTTTGGAATGTCTCTAGAGATGGAGACTCCACCACCTCCCTGGGCAGCCTGTTCCAGTTCTCTGACACCCTCAAAGTAAAGAAGTTCCTCCTCTAGTTTAGACGGAACTTCCTATGTTCAAGTTTGTGCCCATTTCCTCTTGTCCTGTCACTTGGTACCACTGAAAAAAGACTCTCCCTCTCTGTTCTGGGGAGGAAGGAGTGTGGAGGTAACGTGCACTGTCCTGGATAATATAAGTCACATTGACAAGGCTGCCGGTATCAGGTTTTTGCATTTACCTCTTTCCAAAAGGGTGGGTCCTTTGAAGTGTATTTTGTAGCTTTCTTCAGATACGTTCTTCTATCCATTAAATAAGTATACATTTCTAATTATTTATTTAGGGACAGAATTGAAAGGTGTGGTCATTATCTCCTGTAATGCACATATTGGGGTGAAGAGCTGAGGCCTATGTCATGGTTCAAAGAAGGATTGAGACAGACATAATGGTATACTTCTGTGTATGATTGTACATGAGGTCCATTTCTTGTTGATTACATTAACAGAGAAATAGAATACTCAGGAAAAAAAATCTGATGGGATAGGGCGACCTAGATACCTCTGTTTCCTTTTCCTGGTCACACAAAGTTGATCAATGAAACCGAAATCCAAAACCATAACAACTGTAAGGTCTGCTCCCTACCACATCACAGCCTGGAAATTCATTGTTGTGTGCTGTCATTATCTTAGCCAATGTTCCAGAAGAATCCAAAATAGAGGTGAACAATTGAATAATGAGAAGCATGCAACTGCATCTAATACCTTTAATTGTTTTACTTATTAAGCTGTGTAATGATTTATGACCATAACTAACTTCCTTGCAGTAGGAAATAATTTTTTCTAGCAGCTTAAGCAGGCTACATGAAGGGGAAAAAAGTACGTCTCCCAAGCTGTTTGGGAAGCTGTTCCTATTTGGGTGGGAGCCTGAAAACTCCCATTAACTCTCACTTTTAGTGTCTGGCTTCTCAGCGTATGGAACATTGGGAAAATGGAAAAACTTAACATGTCTTCCAAAACAAATGTGAAATAGATTTGGCAGTTGGGCGTCCCTCTCCACACATCAGCATGCACAAGAGAGGCCATGCAGAGGAGGGCGGTTAGCACATGAGCTTGACTCACAGCAGATAAATGTTTCTATAGCAGCCACCTTCGAGGGAAGGGGAGGATGGAGGTTCTCTAGGGACAACATAGCGGTGCCTGTCTTGGCTGGAGGAACTCAGTTTTGTCCATGTCTTCTTGGTCTTCGTAAGGCAGAGTATTAGTACAGAATTGGATTGTGCAATACTTCTGTTGATGTATGGACTAACAATTGACAAAACTTGTATTTCAGTTAACTTTTTTTTTTTTTTTTAGAATTAGAATTTGTTATTGTCATTGAGAGTAAATAATTTGAATAGAAACCCTCCCACTTGCAGGTCTGGTTGTTTATCTACTATTTCATGTTGAGTGGATGAGATGTTAATCCTAGGTGATAACAGTGCAAGCTTTAAGATGGTCTTGTGCAGAAAAACGCAGCCTGGAGTTATATGATGAGACTTCCAAAGCCATGTATTTCAACTTGTCTGATCTGCAGGATATCTTAAAATTTTCCTGCTGGAAGCGTGGTCATAGGCTTGCTTTCCTCAGTAACTTGTGATAGATGCCTTAGAAATAGATCATGACCCCAGTTGATGCAGCAGATGAGAGGTTTACGACTCTGGCCTGATAGAACCAGTGAGCTGTGGGCAATGGTAATAAGAGGAATGGGACAGGTTTGTTAGCAAAAAGGTGTGTAGTTGCTTAAAGACCAGAATGGAGGTACCTGTTCTGTTTGAAGATACACAACTTTTGACATACAAAACTGAAGGAAAGCCTAAGAGAAGGAAGGTGGGGGGAAGATCTCATTTCACTTAATAGAGTTTCTGTTTCTGAATTAATTCTTACTCGTCTCATGACAACAATTTTATACCAAAAAAATCTAGCTTGAAAGAGTGTTGATGGAGAATATATTAGATACACATCCACAATGATACTTTGATCTGGAAAAGGTCAACCCAACTGCAGACTGTGTTCAAAAGGTTTAAGGTACTGCATGAAACAGTAATGGCTTTCTATGTGCATTGGCTATTGAGATTACCTAAGGCTGCCAAATTACCCTAAAGCTGTTGGGGAAACGGTAGAGAAGTCTGACAACACTTTAAATCATGAGCACGGGCTGTGTAATCACCTTAGGAAGAAGTTATGAGAACAGTATGTGCAAACTGCCAGCTGTTTGTGGGGAAAATGCATCACTGCAAACAGCAGAATAGTGTAAACACTAGTAAAGGAGAGAATGATTGATTTTAGTTGTTTGAATCGAGTAGTGAGAGGAAGTTGAGAAATCTAAGGTTAGTAACAGGAAACACTTTCTAGTCATGAGGTCTGTTTGGGCTTCAGAAGTGTCTTACAAGGAAAATGATGGTAGTTGTGCTAATTAGGATATTCATAAATGAAGTTGATGAATCATTAATAAATGCCGAAACCAGTGTCACATTAAAAGCAGAGTAAATAGTCAAAGATGTCTTGGCCTGTTCAGAAGCTTCAGCAAGATAGAGAACATGAATACTGTCTTTCTGTTTTGAAAATGCTATCCACACCTTTCTTAACTGTCCCAATACCCTGTTTCAGGTTCCAAATTTCTCTTAAAGCATCAAATTCCACATGGTGAGCAATGACAGAGTGTATTTTTTTTCCTCTGAATCTTAGGAAAAAATCAGCCAAGTCATAAAAGGAGGTAACATGAAATTGGCACCAAAGTGAATTGTGCTGTGACTTGTTTCCTGTCCTCTGCCTTGCACTGCTGAAAGTCACAAGTTTACCAGGGTACAAATATAAGCTCTTTTAAAGCTTTGCAGAACCTTTGCAATTCAAATATTTATCAGTTACACAGATTTCTATGAATTTGTGCTATATAATGAATAAAAAGAATGGTGCGTATTTCAAAGTACTTGCATAGTTCTAAACATTTCAGTATCTTCATTTTCTTTAGGTGGTGTCTTGATAATACAGAAAGTTATTGCATACAGTGACAATAATTTGCATTTTTAGTGCATCTCCTCAAAGGACCTATTTGTCACTCACTCTGAGATTTTGCAAAGGTGCTGAAATCGTAAAATGAAAGTCAGTCAAAATCACCTTGCTACTAAGGAAAGGAATAAGGTTCACGCTTTTCTTCAACCTTTAGTGAGTTTTTACTATCCCACTGGAAGTGTCTCTTAGAGTTAGCTCCTGGATGGGAGGCACTAATGGTTCATTCTGTCCTACTCCCAGGTAATGAGGGTTGTATGCTTCTGTTCTTCAGTCCAGCCTGCACCAGCTTCTCAGCCTACAGGGTATGCTTTTTCTGTTTCACTGATGTCTGTATTTGACTGACCTTTCTGATTTTTTTGGTTATTTCAGCTTCCAAACAATTTGCTGAAGAAGTCTTGAAAGCACACAATGACTACAGGAAGAAACACGGAGTCCCCCCATTAAAACTCTGCAAGAAGTTGAACAGAGGAGCCCAACAGTGAGTTCAGTCCTTTCTTTTCTCTAATGAGATTTGTGACACTTTTGTCTACTAGGTTTGACTCTTCATACTGCAAAAATACTTGCCGTTTGATGTGCTGATATTCAATGAAGCCTTACTGGTTCAAGGCACTTGTTTTGTCTCCCTACCCAACTCTTTTTGTCCTTTCTTTCTCCATCACATAGCACCAGCAGGTCACATGGGCACTTCCATGGTCACAGCTATAAAATTATTCTTGCACCCTTTTCTAGACATGGGCTGCATCTGTCTACACTGGTGTGTCTCCTCAGCAGTGTGTAGTTGACTAAAACATGCTTCACCACCACCTCTGTCAGGTGATGGATTGTCGGGTGCCAGAGAATATTGACTGCTTCTGAAATAGCAGAGAAAATAACATTTTTCATGGTAGGAAGTGATGACTGGTCTAAGATCAATGGAATCAGAGGGAAGTAATTTCATATCAAATTATCTGTCTCCCTGCCCCAAAAGCAAAGGCAGTATGCGTTGTTCTCTAGTCAAGAAGGACACATCTTACCTCTTCTCCAGTGCTGAAGATCACAAAACTTCTTCTGTACAGTGGATCCATCTTCCTGCTGTCTGATTTAAGTTTTCCTTACAGAAATTTGAGTCCATTACAGCTTGTCCTCTTTGCTATAGGCATGACAACCAGATTATTTTCTTTCTCTTTACAGAAAACTTTTTCAAAGTAGATTTGAAAATCTTCCATTTCTTTCAGGCTGATCCTCACAGTACAAAGGAGATACCTGAAGGAATAAATGCTGATTAAACTATTCAGAAAATAAATGTCTTTCCACAATAGCTACAGAGTTGCCAGTTTGATCCCTGCAGACCTGAGATCTCATCTTTAGGCTTTCTACCATAACCATGCAGATTTCTCCATGCCAGCTGTCCAGGAGCCAGGGAGGCTGTAGCCTCCCCAGAAGCTGATTTACTGTCCCAGCATGATGCTGTGCTGTCACACAGATGTACAGAAGACCAGAGGTCTCCATCAGATGTTGTGCTGTACAATGCACCGTGTACCTGGCACGTGGACATGCCCTCTGTCCGCAAGCAAAATCTGATTCTGTCTTTATTTTTTCACTTTTTTGTTGTACTTGAGACACAATGGTAACTGGATACAGTATTTCTAAGAGATGGAATGCCAGTGATTCATCCACATACCTCTGTAATCTGCTGGCGTTTTCCTTCTGTTCTTTAAAGGGTTGTTTTGTTTCTATTTTATATGATGCCTCAAATGAGGGAAACATTTCATTGACTTGTCAATGACACTTGATGTGTCCCCGAAGTGCTACAGTTGGTTTGAACAAGTGAACTTGTGTGAATACTTCAGATTATTCTGTCTAATATGCATTGCTACACATTTATCTCTTAAGTGTGCTATTGTCCTTGCTGGATATTTTTAGATCCTTCTGGAATTCCTTACAGTCCTCTCTGATCTCAGCTGATGTTCCCCACTGTGATGAATAACAATAGGAAACCTTTGTTTGGATAGGGTCTGTAACTTAACTTGTAAGAATTAAAAGACACATGTTCAGATACTGGTGAAACTGATTGATGGCAAGAAGCAGAAATGGTTTCATCTGAATAAAGGACATGAAATATAAGAAATCTCATATTTGTCAAGAAAGATTTTGCATAATCTTAAATTCAAAGGAGAACTTTGTCTTTTCTTTAGGTATATGTGATGTCTTTGTTGGTATGTATTTGGTCTATCTCTGGGTACTTTTCTGTGCTTCTCTATCTGTGTTGAAAATGGTCTGTTTCCTACTATTTTCAGTTCCAATAATTGTGACAGGTTAGATTAAATGACTATGGATCCCTACTTTAGCATGAGATGAGTCAGCCTCAGCAGGTGCCTGTTTATCTCTGACTATAATGAAGCATAGGGTGATGATCTCAGATGCAAACCTCATGCTTTCAACTGCTCAGCTAAAGTGAATTAATCACCCTTTGTCTCAAATCCTTGGCAGTTTTGTCCATGTGCAATGTGTACTTTGTTCCAGCCTTGCTTCTTGCTTGGGATATTGGAATCCTTGAAGAGAAAAATTCCAGGACTATAGTGATAAAGGTCATGACGGAGCATTTTGAGATCCTCTAGTTCAGGATCTAGCAGGCAGACAAGTGGTCAAGGTTTCTTTATTTCTAAATTAATGGAGGTAGCTAAATAATTTTTTTATTGTTGTTTTTTTGGTGGGAGGATTAGGACAGAAGGAAATGAGAACCTAATGACTGAAGTACTAACTTGGGCCAAAATGTTCAGCTGGACAAATTTCCTGTCCCTGGCAGATGCCAGGAATTCATTATTAGAGAGTGAGTAGCAGGATGAAACAAATGTGGTGATCCTTTCCCCGTTATCTTCTCCTGTAAATTACATATTTCTCCTGGAAAGTATAGTTTTCCTAAGAAGTAGGTTGAATCCTCATTTTTTTGTTGCTGTTGTTTAATAATCCCTGAAGATTCCCACTGTAAATTTGTCTAGCTCTTTCTCAACCCACATGTGCTTTTATGTTTACATCATCCTGTGGCGATGACTTCCACTGCACAGCATGGAAAAAGTGCTTTCTCTTACTTGACTTCTCACTCTATGACCTGATGATTCTGTGTGTTGCCTCCTTTTTCTTGTGCCATGACAAATAACAAACGGTCTTTCCAATTTCACTCTTTACTGAAGCCTTTCCAATGTTGAATAAAGAGAATAATTGTTTTATACATATTTTTCTTAACCTTATTGTCATAAGACAATGAAATATATCCCACGCTCTCACACATGTCAACTTCTATAGCAACAGTGCTGCTTATCCCTGTGTTGATATACACAGTTATTGCCTCAGATTTTCCTAGTAGTCCCTTTCTCCATACTGTTGCCTGGCATGTTGCTCTTGTTGCGCATTTGACTTTTTTTCATTTGTAGATTGGGGTTCTTTTTACACTTGCTTTGACTGAATCCTCACTTTGGTCCTTTTTCCATCTCATAAAGAACATTTACGTTGCTCCCATGAGGGGCCTAGAAATGGCAGGAGGTGACACCTGTAGCAAATTGCCCTTTCCCCCAGCAGCTGCAGCTAATGATGGCCAGTGGGCTTCCAGGTGCTGGGCAGAACATAGTGAGGGGAGATCTGCCTTTTGATTTCTTCTAGGGCTTTCTTGGCAATGACACGTGCTCATGAAAGACAAGGAGAATGGCCTCTAGATCTTCCCTTTGCTTGACTTCTACATCTATGTAAACTCAAAGCATCCCTGGCTTCAGGGCTTTGCTTAAACTGCCATCTTCCAGAAAAATTCCTTGCTTGCTTCTCCTCTCTGCTCACTGTGGCAGTGGTCTGTGACTCACTGTGTGGATTCTTTTGCCAGGTATGCAGAAGAACTGGCTACCACCAGGGTCCTCAAACACAGCTCCGAGTCTGCTAGTGGAAAATGTGGAGAAAACCTAGCATGGGCATCCTATGACCAACCAGGTAAGCTTTCTTCTCTTGTTGTCTCACAGACACTGAATAAATGGCTTATCTCATGTACTTTGGGCTCAGAGCGTCTGGTTGCAAGAGTGCTGTCATTGCCTCCGCTTCAAAAATGCGTCCCCCACGGCCCAACCCAGGCTTCATGGGGACAGGATGGTGGTTTGCAGTCATCTACCTGTGCTGAGAGCAAGGAGCATGCACAGACATGAAGGGCATAAGGGACAGCAGTAAGTAGTCTTTGGAGGTAGGACTTGGCAGCTCAGCTGCTTCATGTGTCCCAGCTGTGGAGCTGTCACGAGTACTACTTGTACATCCACAGCTGGAGAGAAGGAAGCCGTCAGTGCCCTCTACTTCACCTTTTTCCTTAGGTTGTGGCAGCCAAAAAAAAAAAGGCTGACCACAGACCAATTGTGGTGAGGAAGGTGGAAAAATGATCATTGCGTGCTACACAGCAGTTCCTGTTTGTGGGGGCAAAAACAGGGTAAGGGGGGAGAAGACAAAAACGATAGAGGCTAATGTGTTAGACATCTAGTCTCTTCTGCTCTGTCGGCAAGCAGGCTTTGAGCCCTTTTCTGTGCCTTCATTTTTAAAGAGAAAAATAACTCCATGCATTTTCTGATCATAAATGTAACACATAACATTTGGATGCCCGAGGAGATGAATTTTGGCCAGGCTGACAGCCTGGGGTGAGACTCCAGTCAGCATGATGTTCAGCAGGCTCTTCCCTCCTGCCTTCTCCAGTGGCTTTCTCATGCCTTAGCCTGCTGAGACAGCAGGTGGGGTGTATTAAAAGTGACCACTTGCTTTCTTTATTCCCATCTACCCCTGGAATTTCCACCAAAGCCTCAGGAAAGGAGAAGCTCATTTCTGCAGGCTGGAGGCCCTGTTAGAAGGAGCTGGAAATTTTAGGCTGTGAGTTTTAGACCCCGGGACACTGCTCAGTTCCTCTGGAAGTGCCAATTCTAGTCCCGAAGGGGTGCTTTTTCATGTTGAAAAAAATACAATTTGGTCTACTCATATTTGGCATTCTGTCCATTGCAAGAGTCTGAGGCAAGGGTTCAGAGCAGCATGGGAAAACACAGATGTATGGCAAAGTTTGCGTAGAGGCTGTGACTCACTGACTGAGCTTACTTCTTCCTTCTTGTTTGTGTTAATCACTTCTGCTCCTTCCCCTGAGGTTAAAGTCACAGAATCCCCATTTAGAGAGCTGGAAACAAAACACACAAATCCTTCCATAAATTATATTATGCCTGTCCTTTTCTGGATCCTCTTTGTTGCCTTCAACGCGCTGTTTCCATACGTAATTTGCCAGATTTGAGCAATTCTGTTGCTATTTCTTTACACACAGGATTAAATATCTTGCTGAGAAAATTAAACTCCTTCCTCTTTTGCTCTGTAAAACATTTCTACATTTCCTACATAGCAGGATCATTTAAAGTACCAGAATGAGAAAACTAGTTCTTCAAAGAAAGTTATTCCCTCATCTGGTCTTTGTGTCTGTGGAGTCAATTCGTTCTTCCTCTTTTTCTCATATAGTTCTCCTTGGATAGTTAATTTGTACCCTGCTCAATGAGGCCGAAATTTGTATTAAGGTATCCATTCAAGGACTTAACAAAAGCAGGCCGTGTTTTCCTGTTTCTTTCCCAGATAAAGCAAAACTCAGTAAGCCTCCAGCATACTCTGTATTCTCTCTAAAAAAGTGATACTATTGTTTATTTGTGCTCTTACTGAGTTCTGTAATAATGCCAGGAGATGTATTTATTTTTCAGAGAAGATTTAAGCTTTCAGCTATAAGAGTCTTCTAGTTTGACCACTTTCCTTATACAAGAATACCTTGAATTGTATTCAGGATTTTAGAGTTACATAGCCTAAAGCTGTGGCTGGAAATATGTTTATCCCTGTAATCCAAGAAATAGCTGACAGCTGTTTCCTCCCTCCAGTCCTGCAGGAGCTGCTCTGTGGCAGACTTCTTTTTGTCTGTGTTCAAGTAAGTGAGCTGTCATCTGCCACTAATGCGAGAGACCACAGCCTGCCTTGGCAGCTGTAGCGTGTCAGGCTTCTCAGGATGCCTTGTCTCATTTCTCCTGTGGTGGAAGGCTGAAGGCAAGCATGGGATGACTGAATTCTGGGTGGGACGGCTGGTGGGGCCATGAAGAACATGCCATGTTGCCTGTGAAAACACTGCAGCGTCTGAACTCTAGAGAGGCTGTAAGAGAAACTCAGAGTTGTCACCCAACTCTGTTACGGAAGAAACCTTGGTCTGCATACAGATTGGGATTAGTGGGTAGAGTGGCCCAGACACCCTCTGCCAAAGTCCTGGAGAGCCTGCCTTGATGCATTTCTCACTATCTAACACCAGGCTTACACAGTACTGTTAAATAAAATAAGGTAAAATGAAATTAGGACTTTCAGGAGGAATGCTGAAAGTAGAGGATTACCTCCTAAAACCATTATTATGACTGCAATCGAGATAGGTATTTTATTTATGAAGCAGATTTAAATCTACCTTCTTTCCTCTCAGACTGGTGGAAGAAAGGTCGTGCTAATAAAAGCTAGAAAAATGCCTGAGGATAAGTCTGAGCTTTGGGGTACCTAGATTGCTGTGGTGCTGCCCATCCTCACACAGAAATAGGTCCTGTGGGATTTTATTAAAATGGTTTTAGCAATGTTAGCAATTTAGAATGATTTACTCAGTGGGATTACTAGAAGGTTTAAAGACTCTTTGATATGAGGAGAAACAGTAAGGCTGGGCCCAGAGAAATTAAATGTTAGGGGAAGCTGAATACAGCAGTAGGGCTGCCACAGCATTGTGCCCCTGGTAGTGAGGCTGGGAGTGTATTTCCAGGCTTACACACACAAACATATGTATACATCATGTACAGGCACATATATACACACAAATCAGCACAGGCAGACACAGTCAACATTCAAATGAACAGCACCAGTGGCCTCATCCTGTTCCCCTTTCTGGCTGATTGCAGGCAAGTCCATGATTGGAATATATACATACATAAATAATATATACAGCTAAAAAATTTTATTCCAGTAATAGATTTTTTTTAAATTGATAAAATTTATATTTTTGTAACTTAAAATTATATATTGTGTATATATATACTTCAGTAATGGAAGTAAAATTCCAGTGTGGATCCCGGCAGCAGCTGGGTTCAGCCACTCAGTCTGTCCAGTAGCTGCTCCTGTATCCCAGTCCCCCCATTGCTGGCACCTGGATGTACAAACTCCTGAGGCTGCATTTCCACTGCAGTAGCTGGTACAGTGTGTCCTGCACACATAGCTCCCTTACCATCACCCAGGACTCCCCTTCTCCCCGTGGTGGCCATACACTCCTGTGGTGGCTCCTTCCAGACCACTTCACCTGCTTGCCAGCTAGTCCAGCTTGGGCTTAGCTCGTGCTCACACAGTCGCACCCATGTGGGTGCTCCATTGCTGGCACTGCAGACACCCAGGTCCCTGCAGCCCTGGGTCTGATACCAGTTGTTGGCACTCACATCCACACAGAATAGAGCTCCTCGTCCAGGAGAATAGTTAGAAATTAAATTTAATGAGACAGCAGGATGACTGAGATGCTGAGCATGGCCTGGCAAGAGTACTGATGCCTGTTTACATGCAGGGGCCCCTTTTTCTCTCTTTGTCCTTCAGAGAGTGGTATCAGCAGAAAAACCTTACACCAAGACTGGTGTTCCTATATATGGACTGACCTCATGTGGTCAGTCCTCTGACCATATGAGGCAGGTGGAGGCCATGTTGCTAGCTTTTAGCTTGGGTAAATAAAATAAAATCACTGTGCTCATTCTGGACCTAGTCTTGGGCAGAACTGTACCTGGGAACTAATTCAAGGATTGTTTAACCAAGTTGTAGTGTGAGGTGGGTATCTCCAGAGAGTCATGGTACAGGATTCAGCCTGTTCAAAATGAACATTTAGGAGGTCTAACTGAGCAGCTTATCAATCAGTTGTCGGTAGAAGGGTGGAGGCAAACTCACAGTTTCAACACTTTCTCTATGGAAACATAATGGGGTTTACATTGCAAAGCAAACAGGAAGGATATTTTTAAAAAATAGCCACCTACTAATTGGTTCTGCAAGGGGAGTGACAGAAGAAAAGGTGCAGCACTGGCTGAAGGACAGATCTGTAGGCTTTTTGATAGAAGTAAACTTCTATTATTTCTGCTACAATCAGGAAGGAGGGGTGGGAGTGAGGTTTGTGTTCTTTTCTTCTGATTGAAATGCGCTTTGAACAACAACTGACCCCTGTTTTGGGGGAGGTTTTTGGAGTGGGTGTTGTTTTCAATGAACCATTGAAATGCAAGGGAAATGGATACTAAATATAACTGTACCACTCTTCTGTAATAATTTGAAATGGAAATACTGTGTTCAGTTCTCTGAACCAGCAAGTGTGAGGATGCAAGTTGCTGTTGAAGCATGTAGGCTCAGTGCTCTGCTGACCCCTCTGCTGTTCTCTTTTGGCTCATTTTCTCTGGAAAGCCTGAGGGTCTCAGAGTTTTCCCTTAGTCCCCTGTGTATCAGCTGTCACTCTCAACACTAGTTTGGTTTATGTTCCACCACTGCAATTTTTACTGCTCTCCAAGGGGCAAAGAATTAGAAGAAAACTCTTTCAGAGGAAAGAGAACATGTTTAATCACCAGGTACCTACCTGTCTTCTCAAGTGGCAACAACTTTGATGTAAGACCGCCTTTACCTCCTGTGACATATGACAGGTACAATTCATCCCCTTCGCTTTCAGGACACTTCTTTAACATGATTTCAAGACAAGACAGAGACTGTCAAAAGTTGCCTAGTCCCTTGGTCATCTTCTCTTTTGCTGGGGACAAGTCAGTCTTTAATTTCTCACAGCCTGTGATGCAATGATTGTTTTAATTCACATAATGCTATATAATGATAACCTGATCCTGCACATGAGAAATAGAGCATAGCTATCAGCTTCTAGGCTTTCACTGCCTGGTTACAGTAAGTTGCAAGCTTTCATCCATGAAGGCTGGGAATTGAGACATCATGGTTTGCGCTATTGAACTATGCTCCTTGTCTTTCATGAACAGGATTTAGGTATTACCTGATGCTATTGCTGTTTCCCTTCAATCAAAGAGTTACCAATTTTTCACATGATAGTATTCTTTAAGTTAAAAAAAAAACACCATGAGGAGATACTGTGTGTAAAATTTCTGTGTGTCCTGTAATTTTTGATTATGGAGATTTTAAATCTTGTCACATGGAGCCTAGGTACACTTCTTAGAGCTACAGTAAGCAGAGTGGAGGTGACTTTCTCTTGAACTACTCTTTATGCTTTATCACACTGATATATTAACAGAGGGAATGAATTGCTGGTAGCAGTAGGAGTGCAGTCCTACATCTGTAAAAATGCTACTTACATAGTGTAGTCATGTAAGCAGTTGTACACATAAAATACATGTGCTTCATAAGGTCTGATATGTCTGCAGTCACATTCTGTACTTCTGTACCACCCAGACACAAATACACCTAAATTCTTCATAGCTGTGAAGTGTAGAGCAGGACAGGATGATTCCCTTGGTTTAATTTTTTTTTTTTTTTTTTTTTAGTATGTGCTTTTTCTTTTCCCCTTGCATTGCATAAAGATTGTCCTTGGCACTTCTTTCAGTCTTCATTTTAGCTTTCGTGTGAATAACAAATTAACAACTATTTATTTACGTTACAGACTTGAGCTGTAAAACAGGTCTACAGGGTTTGTTGTTTGGCACAGGCATAGCAGGGAAAGAAGGAACATGTTATTCCTGAAACATTTACTTTGAGAAACATGAGTTTTTCTATCTTTTTACATAGAAAATGTAAAATGACGTTACTAAGAGAGCACTATTCCTAACAAACTGTGGCATAGGTAAGTTCATAGAACTTTCAGTTCACAAACCTCTCAAGAAAAGACATTTCACTGAATATCACTGAATATCACTGAAATTTTTGGAGTTGGAAGGGACCATAGAGATCATCTAGTCCAACTCCCCTGCCAATGCAGGACCACCCAGAGCATGTCAGAGCATGCCACTCAAGACTGCATCCAGTCGGGTCTTGA